>PVLD010013791.1:0-54662 GCA_004027595.1 Dinomys branickii | reverse complement strand
CCATGTTCAAAAAACAAATGTAACAATGTGATATGTAAATTTGACTTTATATAAATTTTAGCAGTTCTGGAATATTACACAGGTTAATAATAGAAAAAGGAAAGTAATAAAAGGTCAAAATGTGTGTAATTTTCAGGTTTCAGCATAAAAGTTATTCACCATAAAATTGTACTTAGCTTTCATTTTGTTTTATTAATGTGAAACATGTGAAAACAGGATTATTTTTACAGGTGTGAGTGCTGAAAGGATTAATTAGGCAAGTAACACTAGAAATTACTTGACAGGATTGATCCTAGGAAATAAATTAAATTCGCAGTGTTGGACTCATCATCTATAACCTCAGTTATCATCAGACAAAAAGATGTATGAATAAATTAAACATTCATTGAGGATAAAAGTTCAGATTTAATAAAGGACAGGACTTCTCCGAATGGTATCTGAATGATTCAGAAATTATTTGCTGATCTTTCTCTGAAGGAAATGTACTTGGTGGAATATATTCCTAGAAAGCATGAGATCTTGGAGAACTAAGAGAAGCAACTCATAATGCCATTACCTCCTGAGTATGTGCATATGTATCTATATGAATAGGTGCACATAGACTCATGTGTACACACATATAGGTGCACATATCTTTAATGGCTTATGAATGATGAAGAAAATGCTACAATTTTTGTGGACATCCATAAAATAAAGCATTAAATAATAAGGATTTTTATCAAAAGTGGGCTGATCTTTCTTTTTGTTCATTGCCTGAACTTGCCTTCATCACCGTATACCCTTTCCCACCGAGAAAAACACTGAAAAAAATTTATTTACCTAACTATCTTTTTCAATTTTTAACCTCAAGCCTTTCTCACTGGATTTCCTCAAATTATGTTGTCTTTTAATTCAGATGGTCATTACAGTCAGCTGTCCTTGTAGTGTAGATTTGATAACAAAATTATACATTACATAGTTAACTATGTACCCAAGGCCTTTAGCCTGACCTTTTATAATGTTAACTGCACATAAGAGTATTAAAAATTAATTGGAAAGAAGAAAGCAAGAGATAAGAAAACCAGTTAGTGGGCCACCGCAGTCATGTAGACAAGAAGAAAACAACACGACTCAAGAAAAGAGTGAAACGTACAAGAAGTGATTACCATATTCTAAAGGCATCTCATGAGTAAAACCAACAGGACTTGATAAAAAGAACAGGATGAGAAACACAAGAATAGCTTTTTCAAGTGTGTACCTGGGAAGGCTGAAATTTTGTCACCAGAAAGTAACATTTGCTGTCCCTTTCTGCAGACAAGGTTCCAAGCTCACTTTTCTTTGGGTTTGTGGTCTCTCCCTGAAAACGTGAAGATGTGACCTGAGCATTTGAAATAAAAGAGAATGAATACTTACAGAAAGAAGAGGAAGTAAAAGCACTGGTTAGGGGAGAGATGTCTTGAAAATGCTGCAGATTTTACAGAGAAATGCGCCAGCCCTCATGCAATATTTGATGATCAGGTAGAAATGGATGAGACTATACAAGAGAAGTTAAAGAAAAAGGAGACAAACTGGAGGATGTGGGATGAACAATGCCAGAAGAAAGCAGCATTTCAAGAAGGAAGGCTTTATGGAGTATCAGAAATGGGAGAGTATCACAAATATGTTTACTACCACGTATTGCAGTACTTTCTGCAGAATGCAGGGGATGTAATCTGGACTGAAGCAGATAATGTAGAGAAGAGAGAGGGATGTACTGAGATATCTTTTCAAGTGTTTGATTTTAGGATGAGGAAATAAAGATAAGAAAAATATGGCATAAAGAAATACTAATTATAAGATGTTAGCTAACATGGGTAAGTTGCTTAGTACCTCATGGTCAAATAACAAAAGTTAGAGAAATAAAACAATACATTTTGGAAAGTGGGTCAAATTTCATTTTCTTTTTTTTTACTTTTTGCTAGCCCCAATTTTCTCTTTTATTTGAAGATTAGGCAATATTTCCTCATTCCCTTATAATTTATAAGGAAATCTAAAGGAGTAATTTGAAAGAATGTTAGTAAAAAGAATAGAGATCCTCTAAGTCAGACAGTTCGATGCACATTATCCCCAGCGGGAAATATTTTATCTAATTTCTACAGAACTATGTCAAAGCAGGTTAATAACTAAGAATATTTATTTTCTTTAACTACTAGTCACATTCACCCATTACTTGCACACATACTCACATACATACTGTTTATTCATAAATACTTATATATCCACATCGATGTGCCTGATTCTATAGCAGTAAAATGGAAAATCGATGAGAGTGGCACATAAGCACATTATGAAACAAGTCTCAGTTATGTCAGACATTTATATTCAAATTTTCATTCTAAATGATTGGTATGTTCTATACATAATGTATTAATAGCAGGTGTTTCAACTTCCAACAAAGACGCTCTCCTGATGTGGAAATATAGTAATTATTTTGCTTCAGCAACTGGGAATTTTTTCTAAATAGGCAAAGATAAGTTTTGCAACCAAAATAGAAATGCAAAAGGCAATACAGGGTCAGTGTTATTCTAATTATTGGTAAAAGACAGATGAAGTTAGCCCTTAAAGGCCTAAGGGTGTCAAAGGCATTTAATCAGATATTCGCTTATAAAGTTAAAAACTGGTGCTCATTTGAATATAATAAAAAATATAAATATTACAAGTGGATTACAAAAAAATCAAAATGGCTCAATAAACAACTAATTTTTATGGTTAGCCTATTTTATTTTGGGAAAGCTGTAATCTTAGTGAAGGGGAAAATCAGAACTTTGCATAATAACTTGAAGTATTCAGTTCTAACTTGTTTAATTTAATTGAAATTTTCATTTGATTATTACAGTTGAATTATGGTAGTGAAATATACTTAACTTCGGGAGAGATTAGTCACTTAATAGTGCTGTCTCCTGAAAGTGGTAGTCACTGTTTTATTTCCAGCACTTAAATGAAGACCAGAAATTTTCAAGAAATAGAAGTATTATAGGGGTTCAATTAGTCTCATAAGACATTATCTCAGTCTTTCTCATTAAAGCAGAAAAATAACATTTTTAGGTGTAGGAGTTCACAAATTGTTATAATTAGAAGTACCGAGAGACTATAAGAAACAGTTTTTAAGAACATTAGTAAAGACGTTTTAGAGATTATTTAAAGATTAATACTGTTAATAAGAATAAAAGAAAAATATATTTTAGCATTACAATTTCGATCATTTCTTTATTTTGGTCCATGAGAAACAACAAATCTAAATAAATATAAATGAAACCAATTAACTTAGTGACCTTGAATCATTGGCAGAAAATAAATATTAGCTAAAAATAGCTCATTGTTTCAAGTTCAACTTGAAATAGTAAATCTATACAATAGCTTTCTATCCAATATTTTCAAGGTGAGACAACCATCCATGCATTAAATGTGTAAATATACTCTTTACTTATTATTTATGGCACTTATGTTCTACAGAATCACTACGATACTGACACAGGGAATGCTGAACTGTATCGCTCCAAAGGAAGGACAGTTAGGGTGTTGTGAAACTCTGGTCACACAGTTTCCATGAATCTTGTCCATAACGTTTTATGTGTATTTCTGTTTAAATATTAATTTAAATATATTCCACTTGATTTAAATATATTCAATTATTATTAAACTTATTTAATAATAATAATAAATACATTTAGTATATGCTAAGGGGAAGAGAAAATATTACTAGAAAATCAAATGAAATATATATTTTTTCAATAGATGGTTTCCTTTGAGGGAACCTGGAGGATGTGGCACATTGCAGAAAACTCACTAAACCACTGGCCTGCAGAAGAAATTGAAAATGCGTGTGCAGCCATCTCAGCCACCAAGGTGACCCAAGGTGCAGTTTGCTATACTGGTGTTTGGAAGGTAATGGCCCCATCTCTTCTCCCTGGAGAGTCAAAGGTACCCTGTATTACAATTATGAGGTCTCAATAAATTTAGTACTAAAATATTTACAAGGTTTTCTTTACCTGAAGTGTGTACACAGTTACTAATTCATGCTCTTTCTCTTTCATCTGTCTGTCTACCTATCTATCCATCTATCTCTGATTCATAAAAATTGACCTCAGCATGAAGAGCGCCTGCGGAAGCTAATCTTGCTTACATGTGCATTTTCTCCACAAGGCGTGCTGTAGGCTTCTTGGGTCTAGGAATACCAGAGCCCCTCAGCACCATAATTAGGGAATATTTTCAACAAAAATCCGGCCGTAAGAACACAGATATAAAGAAAACATGACCCTAAAAAATCTTAAAAATATTTATAGCATAAAATCTCAGAGAGAAAGGATAACTTCCTTTAGCTAGTAAATTAGCTTGGAATGTAAAGGTAGGATAGATAAAAAGTTTAGCTCTCCTAGGAACATGTGTGACACATTATGAAAATTCGTCGAATGTTGATTTGAGAGTTATGAGAAAAAATTACAGCAAATTGGCAAATGTACAAATGCTAAACCTATATTCTTTGTGTCAACACCCTAGATGATAAATCTCCCATGAGCATGGCCTGTTGCGCTTAGAGTAATCATTGAAAACATGGGAAGAGAAGAAAAGGCTAAGAATAAATGAGTACAAACTGTTTCCTTGAATACAAGCTAAAGTTAACATCTACAAGTAATTAGATCTTCTACAGACATTTTTCCTAGTTAACATGTGTGAGGATTTTTGTTTGGTTTTTCCTTTTTATGTCGAGCGACAAACAATGGAAAAGGGAATTTGGAGAGAATATGTGGAAGGATTTATCTAAAATGTACATTTCTAGCCCAGGGCAAATGTGTGGATAAAATAAGTTTTTCCTGTATGGACTCTGTCTTGTTATTTTTAGCTGGTTGCTAATACGTTTATTTATTGAAATGGGAGCACCAGGAAGACTGTAAAATGCTTTGGAACTTGTGTTTTTATTTCTATTATTCTTTAAGATTTTCTGTTTCACACTCTTCACAGAAAAGTTGAAATGTGCCAGTGTTCTGTGCATTTCCCAATAGCAAGTGCTGATTAACGTGTCAGGGTACTGCTATGTGCTCAGACACTGCTGGTTTTAAGGAGATTCTTAAAGTATGGGTATCATTCTGAAATCACTTTTGAATGTGATTGATGTACCCTTAATATAAAGTCAGAGATATTACTGAAATCTGTTGTAGAACCTGAGAGCCCTAAAATTAATTTCTGAGTTATTTATGATCCTTAATTAAAATTTAAAAACAAGGACTCTGGGAATTTTACATGATGAATCGATACAAGAACAACAACAACAACAAATGTCTACCTGTAGAAAATGGTAAATATCAATAAATGGCTTTAAAAATAAAATCTTAAAGGCTGGTTAATTTGTTACTCCTAGGAAAATATATGATATGAAATTCAGAGACTGTAGCACAGTAGCTAAAGATTGAGAGATTAGAGGGAATAGTAGAAGTTTTATAACCATCTATGTAACTAGATCACATTATCTTTTCTCCAGTTGAAAATTAAAATGTAGATAAATTAAAAAGTGAAAGTACAGAGATTCCTCTCAAAACTAGAGTTGCAAGTCCCACTTAACCCAGCTATTCCCCTTCTGGATATTTTTCCAGAAGAATTAAAAACATCATACCACAGCAATACATGTGCACCCATGTTTATAGCAGCAAAATTTAAATCTTGGAAACAACCCAAATTCCCATCAACTGAGGAATGGATAAAAAAGATGTGGTATTTCTATACAATGGAGTACTATTCAGCTATAAAAAGATACACTCAAGGTTTTTATAGGTAAATGGATGCAACTAGGGATCATACTCATAAGTGAAATAAATCAAACCCACATGTGTAAACATCACATTGTCTCCCTGGTGTAAGAACACGAAAGAGTAAATAAAACCCAAAATGTACAATATACAGTAGGAAAGGGAAGTAAACTGCTCAAAGGTAGGAACAACTGGGATGAGGGAAAGAGAAATTACTAAGGCAAATCATGTAAGTGTATATACATGGACCGGTGGCATATCTGTGCTGTTGGAGTCCGCTGCATTGTTGAGGGGAACATTTAATGATTAATTCTTTTTTTTTTTTTTTTTTTTTTACTGTTTTGACCAATTTTGCATGCTTGTATCTGGTAATCTGAGCAATTTATGTGATGACAACAATTTGCAGTAAAATAGCCAATGGTGAATTCCTACAATCCGGCCTAGTGCCACTAGGTATTGTCTCTAATGTTCTTTTAAATAATTACTTACTTGTTCTCTTTAATGATTTGATCAATCTTCTATTCTTACATCTCCTAATCTGAGCAACTTCATTGAAGGTAACAATATGTACTATAACAGCTACTG
This sequence comes from Dinomys branickii, assembly GCA_004027595.1. NCBI lineage: Eukaryota > Metazoa > Chordata > Mammalia > Rodentia > Dinomyidae > Dinomys > Dinomys branickii. Next base: position 48,318 of record PVLD010013791.1, on the reverse strand, counting down.
TTAATCCCTATCATTTGGTTAGAAACCCTGTATCATTTTTAATGTTCTTGCTTTGTGTTGTTCGTATTTTGGCATTTTTTTGTGCTATTTTCTTTAAAATAAAAAAACATCCTTTTAGAATAAAAGAAGTGAAAGTCAGGAAGTGAAAGCCTTTGCATCATGTAAACAAGTTTTTCAAGAACTCAGGAGAGATTCAGCCCTGACTTAGCAGAGACAAAGAATGAAAGAAAAAGAACAAACTGAGGAAGAGGCCCAGCACTTGTGGCCTTAAGGAGCCTAAAACGGAATTGAAAGATCTGTCTCCTTCCATCCCATTATCCATCTTTCATTTTGCACTTCTTCGTATGAAAGGCATACAAGCGCAATTTTGAAGCTTCGTTTCTGAATTATTGCCCTAAATAATGCAGTAACGGTACGGTCTCAAGGGGCATCCATTTTCTTACAAATGACACAAGTGTACCCTCCCTTATGCAGAGCAGCACTCTATTGTGTATAAATACCTCATTTTCCTTATCCTTTCACTGTGTCCTTGACATGTTTGTCTCTTTGAAGATTTACCTATTATACATCGTGCTACTATATAAAGTGAGGATCAAGAGATGGAGGGAGGAGAAAGGAAGGGAATGAAAGGAATCGAAGGGTATTATACGCACATATTAATCCTCTTGGGGATATAATCTTTGTATACAGCAAGCAAATGCTAATCAAAAAATAGAAAGAGAAAAACGAAGCAAAAGCAAAGTTGATACCTTGAGGCCCAGATTGAAAGCAGAGGGTCATGATCTTTAGCAAGACCAAAAAAGAATAAAAATGTTGATCTGATATATTTGAACGTTAAGTAAATGAAATATATTTGATTCCAAAATGCCTCATAATCACTTTTCATTGATACACTTAATTTTATATAGCTCATTGGGGAAAGTATTTACATGATCTAAATATTTAAATGTTCCAAGTGAATACCCACCCCTAAATTGAATAAAAATTATGATTCTACTTTAGGTGAAGTAGACTTTGCTGGCTAATACCCACGAAGGCTATGCACAGCAAAGGAAGCAGTCGGAACGGAGCAGTGGCACGCTGTGGGGAAGAGACATCTGCACACCTGTGTTTACTGCTGTCCTGTTTACATTAACTGGGATATGTATGGAGTCAGCCTCAAGTCCACCCTGGATGAAGGGATAAAGAAGAATGTACTACACCGGAAAATGAAAGTGAGTCAAATCCTGCCGTTTGGCACAACATAGATACAACAGGAACCCGTACAGTAAGTTAATTAAGCCAGGCACAAACAGGCAGATCTTGCATATCTACATCCATAGATAGATGATAAAAATGTCAATTTCTTATAAATAGACATTATAATAATAGTTTTTGAAGGGTGAAGCATAGTGGTAACGTTTGATAAAGAAATGTATTAAGATGCAAAAATACTTTTATAAGAGGAATACATACTAATGTTCTACAGGATATTAGTAGGACTACTTTATTTTAGAGTATAATATATTTATATATAATGAAATATTTTAAATATGATATATTAAATGACATTTTATGTCTTATACATTTATAAGACATACAGAACAATACTTCCATGTTTTATAAAAGACAACAAAAGTTCAAAGCTCCTCAAAGCAAAGAAATGATTTTTAATGAAGAAGCACTGAACACATTTATTCCACTCATACCCTACACATGTATCATTACACATCATCGATCTCACACACATATATCACATGATCACTGTGTGCCCTGTCAATATGTTTAGTTATGTGCATAAACATCCACATAAATCTTTTGAAAATTGTGTTGAGCTTTGGAGAAACAGGTACTTATGTGATCCTTCACTCTGTGTCAATTTTAGTAAGAAACGCCCCTCCGATTGGCTTAGCACATGTTCTAGCTGTGACACAACGGATTTACTGAAGACAGAGGACTCAGCCTGCCTGCGAGTGACACCAGCCAACAGGCTTATAGCCTGAGTGGGACAGAAGATGGGAGCAAAGACAGAAGGGCCTCTGATTTCTCAGAGAAACTCCAGTCTTCGCCTTCTGCTTGGGCAGTGGGCCCTTCCTTCCCGCACAGACTCTTCAGCCTCCGGACAGGGACGCACACAGGACACTACAGCGAGTTTCAGGAGCTTTGGCCTTTTCACCGAATCCTTCAGATCCCAGGTGCACAGAGGACCCTTTCCTCTCTTCCACCCTTGATGCTGCAGCTCTGCGGGTGACTATTGTCAGCCCTATAGTATACACAATGCTGTTTCTCTAGTGACCACTGACTGATACAGGTGACTTCTGTTAAAGTAAGCATGAAAAGTAAGTAATGTTATTCCGAGGACTTAGACCATTGCTTATAAACCTTTCAGGGCTGATGGTATGAATAACAAATCTATATTTTTACATAAATAGAGAGATAATAATTTCCCTCCTATTTGCTACCTTGCTTCTTTATGGGCCCTTTTCATTAATTTTGCTAACTTCCAATGTGTCTTCCGTTACTCACACGTAAGTGTACTCACAGCAGTCTTCCGCCTGTCGCTTCAACGAAATCAGATTCCCTCCCGTTTGCAAAACTGCATCTGTTTCCATACATGAAGCTTACTCTATACCAAACGGAACTCTGAATGTACTACTTGGATTTATTTCTGCCCTTTCTCATCTCTCCCTTTTAATCCAGGCTAGTCGTTTCAAAATACGTTTGTCCTGAGGATAGCTCCATATTTCAGCCGCTATATAATTAGTACAATCTTAAACTAACCCCAAGCCTAATGTAGGAGACACATTTATAACAACAAATATCTGAGCTTCATCCAGATCAGTCACAGGTGCTCAACTGATGAGAGCCAGGCTATAAGGCAAACACTGGGCTGTCACACAGCAAGCTGTTTCTGTACCGCACTTCCATTTTTCTGTCCATTAATGCTGTCTGGCTAGATTAGAGAGCAGAACTCTGAATCCCTTCTGTTTTTTTTTTTTTTTTTTTGCGGTACTGGGGATCGAACTCAGGACCCTGCGCTTGCTAAGCAGGCACTTATTCCACTGAGCTATATCCCCAGCCCCTGAATCCCTTCTGGTCCTGAGGTCTGCCTGATGGGTGCGTTATTCTTTTGCTCAAATAAACTCCATAAAATATAGGTGTTTTTTCAGTTTTTCCTTGAACACTCAAACATCACTTAGAATTACACTGAGAAAATTTCTAGGTGCCATTGTTGAACACTATAGTCCTTAAGTTCCCATGTGAATGAAGAGGACTCTTTCAGTAGTTAGTTCCATGAACACGATTGAAACTGCAATATCTGTAAAAGCATAGTTGAAAATAGTCTAGACATAGATGTATCCAAGAATACCTCCTTTTCTATTGCTCAATTCTCTTTCCTTTATTTTTTTTCCTTTATTCTGAGAAGGATTCTCTAATTGAGTGACTGAGGTTACCTGAAAGGTTTCCATGAAACTTTACCAGGCTAACCCTCACAGCAACAATGCCTTCTACATTGTTCTTATAAAATTGAAAGTTGTAAGTAGCCCAGTTAGAGGCAATGTGGCTAGGGGAAAAATATATGTTACTTACATAGGTGTAAACCATGTACACACAACTGGAAAGGGGAATTCACTTTGTTTTTATTGTACTGCACGCTCTAAAGGTGAAGTGGATTGTATATATGTATTGAATGTATATCTATTTTCTAATCTGCACCACGAGCTGTTATACAAGTCTACATTTTATTATTTCTATACCTAGAAAATAGTTCAAAGATCAGTGAATAATAAGAGGTCAGGAAATATTTGTTGATAATGTAGAGTTGTACAGAACAGTGTTTAGTAATTAATCAGTATGTCTTTGCCCATTTGTGCATAAAAATCTATGATGGGGGGATTTTTAATAAATATCAGGTCACCCAGTTTAAGGATCTGTTCTACCTAAAGATGAAAAATTGATTTAGTTGGTAAACTTGCATATAAACAGGCAGAAAATAATTCTGACCTTATTCAACAACAGAGCATGGTATTTATGAAACCAAAAGTTGTAAAGAAACATATCATCTAATAAACTGAAAATAGTGGTGACATTTTATGCTTAAATGTGAAATGAAAGGGCATTTCATCGGCATTCATGATGTTCTAAAAACAAAGGAAATTGCATTCCACAAAGTGCATTAAGAAGCCAACCGCTGTTTCTCCACATTGTTGATTATTCATGAAGCATCTGGATGAGGCTCAACTGGCTCCCGAGCTGCCCTGCCAGATTTAACTGCGTATATTGCCTTGTGTCCTCCACTTACTCGGTCACGTGAAAGCAACCACTCCATCCTCCAGCTGGACCTGCGCTACATTCACAGCTTTAGAAGGCAGCTGACAACTTAAAGTTATCTGACTTTGCCTTCCGCAGAGACTCGCTCTGCATCTTTTCATCCTAGAATCTCCGGTCATGAATTGAGCCGAGAGTTTGCCGTAGGCAGGAGGCTCCTATATTCTCTCTGACGTAGTTCCAGAGAAGGGTGGGACGCAGGAAAGGTGCAAGTGAACTTGGAAGAGACAGCAAGTAAGACCCAATTTAGTATGTGGTCAGACAAGCTGAAAATGATGTGGAGGGTATGCAATGGCTACTCTTAAAGATCTAGCAGATGGAGGCAGTAGGTGAGAAAGCGCAGGCAAGGGCAAAGACGTATTACAGGTCACCTCGTGGACTATGGTCCATTGCAGGTGTCAGCAGAGTGGACTGGGGTTCTCTGGGTGCTTCACAGCTGTTTGACTTACTTTCACAATAACACCAACATGTCATTTTTTCGTTCTTCTTTCAGGAGGACACAGTACATTTTTCCAGTGTTGATGACAAGGTGATGTCACCCACTGAAAGACTAATAGACTCTATTCCTCTGTATCCTGGATGTAAAATTTTCTCAAAATTAAATAACCAATAAAGTACATATCCAGAAATATAAGTCATATTTAGAAAAATTCTCTGTTCATAAATATTGGCATTCTGATTCTGATTCAATGAGTTTCCATAAACAGAATAGGCACAGGGAGGGTTGCTTACAGTTTTAAGAGTGAACAGGTTCTTTGGACAAAATTATGTTATGGAAAAGGATTATTCTTGGAAGCAAACGATTTATTTCCATTTCTGGCTTCATTCTGGATTCATTTAAATGTTCACTCATTGTTTTCTGGTGTAAACATATACTGACCACCTCTGTTCAATCAACCTTACAAACTGACTGTGTTGGTGACTATTAAGAACATAGAAATGAAATAGACTTAATTAGGTTTTGAATCTTAATGATATCCTGCCACTTGCAATTTTCAACATGTGGGTATTTCTCGTATGTTGCATGCAAATACAATGTGTAAATTTATTTGGCCTTACAACTGTTCCTTGGTGTTGATGCTAAAATTCTCTACAGCTGATGAACCTGAGCACTAGAGAGGACCTGTAACTTTATTTTAAATAATTAAAATTTATTTTAGAGTATTTTTTGGTTTAAAAAATTCAGCATAAAACAGAGAAAGCTGCAATATCCACCTGACCCTAATACATGTACAACCTCCCCCACTAAGAGCATTCCACACCACAGTGATAAACTTTTTATATTTAATAAACTTACAAGGGTAAAGCACTGACACCCAAATCCATAATTTATATCAGTTTATAACTGACATTGTATAGTCTATGAATTTGAACAAATATGTCTTGACAAATATTTGTCCTTGTACTACCATACAGGGAAGATTCATTGCCATAAAAATTATCCCTGCTCTGCACATTTAATCCCATCCTCTTCTCTAAATGCTGGAAATCATTTTTGTTTTTGGTCTTTTGAGATAGAGTCTCACTTTGTAGTTCAGGATGGCCTTGAGCTCACTTAGTAACCCAGGGTGGTCTCAAACTTGCAAGGATCCTCCTGCCTCAGCCACCTGAGTACTGAAATTATAGGAGTGCACCACCACACCCAACTCTGGAAATCATTTTCTCAGTGTCTCCATAATTTTGTCCTTTCCAAATGACATATAGTTGGAGTCGTACAATATGAATTCTTTTTAGACTGGCTTCTTTCATTTAATATGCATTTAAGTGTCCTCCATTCCTTTTCATAGGTTTAGAGCTCATATAGTTTTTGCCTTAATTTAAGAGAAAGAGGTTTTGCAAGAATTTGTTCCAAGCAGTGTTTCTGCTAGTGACACAGGAAGTGCCTTAACAATAAAGAAAGCAAACAATGGGTCAAATTTCACCAGGCCCAGCAATAATCTTTGGAGAACTTTTCCATGAAGAAAACTGAAAGTTTCATTTTGAAAATGGAAACAATACAATAACTAATAATGTGTCTAAGGAAAATTGTAAGATAAAAAGACAAGGAAGACTTTATCCATTACTGTTGCCACAAGAACAAGAGATGAAGACAAATACTTTGATACTAAACTCTACCTCTTGGTGTTCTTGACTCTGGGTTTGAATGTATTCATAAAGTGTGTGGTATCTTCTCTTTTCCCTTTGTGTTATTCAGGCCTCTGACATGGACTCAGATCTCTTTCCATCCGGCAAGTACATTTCACTCCCAATACTCATTTATTAAAGTAAAATAAATAAGTAAATCTCAAACACTGGATTATAATTTTGATTTAACGCTGAAATGAAAAGATAACTTCCAAAGGATAAATGAAGACCTGTCAGTTACCTGAGCAAGAAGAGAATTTAATTTTTTCATTTCAGGTCCATTAGTACTTTTCTGCATGCATCTATCCAGTGTAGTTTTTCTCTAGAAAACGTGTCAGTTTTTCACTGCTGCAATCAAACGTCTGACCTAGATAGCTCAAAGAGGGACACATTTGTGTTCACGGTTTCAGGGGTTTTGTCCATGGTCAGCTAGCTGCGAAGCAGGAACATCCTGGTGGAAGGGCAAGATGGAGCACAGAGGCTTCATTCATGGCAACTCTGTATTAGAGCAGGGAAAACAATGTCAGGAAAAAAGGGACCAGGGAACAGATGTAACCAGATGGTCACCTGTCCACCCCTGAGCAGATACGCCCAAAGGTGTGATTTACTAATCTCCTGTGCAGTTCTCAGGACCAACAAGTTGACACTTCAGCTGAGCTGAAGAGAGTGCTGATTTTCCCATGATTATTCACATACTCTAAAACACCAAAGTATTCAAATATCCATCAATTGACTCTTAGGGAAACCGATGATTTAACTGTCAGTTCTATAGTGCAAGAATTCCAGCAGGTAGGCCCAGGTGTGGCTAAATCCTTGGGATACAGCTTTAATCGTATCACAACTTTAAAAGGGCAATAAGCTTACTGGAAATAGATCTTAGGGATCATTAAAATAATTAAAAATTATCTCCATTTTTTGTGTTTCAATTATCTCTTGTCTCCTGACTAGAAGCAATAATGAGTTTCCAAAAGCCCATGTCATTCCTTCCTCCACCCTTGTCAGTTTAATAGCGCTTGGCATAGCTTTTGCACATAAAATTCATGGCCTGCACTTACATAATGAGATAGGGGACCTATAGCTCCATTTGGATGTTCAGCAATGTTTACCAATATTCTAAGAGTGTTCATGGTGCAGTAGTCCATGGAGTTCCTGCTAATAGCATTTTGTCCTAGCCATTTCTGTTTCCAATAAAATGAAACAGGTTTATAGCATGCACCCAGTTCCAATCATACAATTTTATACAGCTAAGCACAGGGTTGTAGCAATGACCTACAATCTGATATCAAAGCATGTCTCCTACTCCATCACTGAATTCAAAGCTGCCATAGCTATGTTTTAGTGTTTGTGCACCACATAAATGCACACTTCACAATCTGCTCTTCTCCCTATCCATATGTAAAACTAAAGGCTACCTGAGATCTAACTTCCCAATATTAGATTGCAAGCCTCTGAGAAGTCTGCTATGTGTTATTGCTTGTCCGTGTTAAGCACCTGTGATCAGTACAGTTTGAAGCCATGTGCAAGTCAGGTATTTCTTTAGGCCTTTAAATATATTGTTTACACGTGAATGCTGATCAGCTTGCTGTAACCTGCAATTATTCCAATGCTTTCAGCCTCCACTGTAGTTTTCAAAACTCTGTCTTTGACACCTCAAATCTCTGTAGTATTGCTTCACTTTCCCCTTATCACTCTAGCTCTTGGCCCAGAGACCCTGATGCCCTCTCAGCCAATACTTTAGAAATTTCAGCTCCACTTTTAAAGTTTCCAAAGTTTGGCCTTCCATAAAAGATTTCATTAAGAGAAAAGGAAAAAGAGGTTGAGTTCTATTACTAAGATGAAAGATTGCAATATAATTCTGCAATATAATTTTCTAACTCACAGTCTATGAAAGGCTAATTCAGGGATTGGAAATATAGAAAATTTACTTAATTGGTTTCTAACTGTCACATTGAGAATAGTAAACTTGACTTTTCCTAAAGCCAGAAACCACAACAAGTACCAAATTAAAGTGTAGGTCCCTTACTTAAAATTATGAAGAACATTATGAGGGTGACAGCAGAACATAAATGCATAAACAGGGTCTTTCTGAGGAGAAGGCCCTGTGCAGTTAACATATGTTGCAAGCCTATGTAGTCTGCCCACCCTGACCACAAATGTCTATATATTGATATTCTAAATTATAGTTATTTAAAACTGTGTTAAACAGTCTTTTCCTACCTGGATGAATTATAAAAGAGTTAGCCTTTAGTAAACAAATAAAATCAGCCATTCAAGTGTGATTCTTTATTGAGAGCAATACCCCTAAAGCCCGTGCAGAAACACGTGAACCACATTATGCAGTTGGATTGCCAGCACAGCACTGTGTTGACAATAAACTTGAAGGAGAATGAGGTCATTTATCAGCCAGCTTTAGAAAATTGCCTCTTTAAAATTCTTAGTTCCTTAACTGCAATAAATATCCATGTTTCCAATCTCTAGACCTGTAAAAGAGAGTTGTAGCCATAGAAGGTAATTTCCTGTGAAAGTAGAGTGAACAATAGATACATAACTAGGAGTAAAATCCAACCACTGAAATAAGTGGGAGGACCGCTGCTTATACCACAAGGATCGACCTATGTTTTAAAACATTTGTGTCAATAAGGACTTTAATTATGCAAAAGTCATTTATGCTTTAGTAGACATCCAGTTGGAGAAATAATCACCACGGGACCAATACAAAGTTGTTCAACATAAAAGAAGAGTGTAAGGAAGCATTCCTTTGATTTTTCACGGGTTGATTTGTATATTTGTTCTCTCTTTTCTTGTAAATCATATGGTGCTCACAGTAAATAAGTTATTCAATACATGTGTATGGTTCCATAAAATAAATAGAAATCAGGGTATATTTAAGTATAACCTTAATAGTATTTTAACTGAAATAATTATATGTATCTATCTATCTAAATTTTATATCAAAATGCAGTTATAACGAAGATGAGGGGAAAACCAGGTCAGTTTCCATAAACATTGTGAAACACAAGACTCATTTTAAAATATTTATGCAGAAATGGAGTATATATGTTAAAGTCAGTTTTCTGTTTCCAAGAAGACACAAAATTTACAGTATAAGGAGTATATCGTGTAATAAGGAGATACAAAAGTTCCGGTCTAAGACCTCAGGAAATGAACCCTATTGAGTGAGGAAGCATATACTAGAGAATAATTTGATTTATATCAGTGTGTATAATGTGTTATATTAATATTATACAGTAGAACGGATTGAGTTATGCAAGTAAAAGTTATTAATAATGAATAGCAGACTCAGTTTAGGTTTTACAATATTTGTGGCCTCTGTGTTTGACGTTGAGAGATGAGAATTTAGACATAAAATGTAGAAAGCAAATTCTAGACATAGATGACTGAGCAGTGGCACAGCCCAGAAGTCCCTCAAATGTGCAAAATTATGTGCACAACTTCAACCACACAGCCGCCTTTTCCAAAAAATATGTGGGCTGTTAAAGATTGTTCCATGTTACACCTTTCATTCTTCTAGTCATCATATGATTCGTTCTGTTTGAAAAGACATAAGTAAATGTAATTGATCAGTCCATAAAATGAATAGGTTTGGATATGCATGTGAATTTCTAATTTATCCTATCTTGTTTAAATTTGATACTATTTTTGTCAAATTCCCAAGAAGTGAAGGGCATTTAACATGGAGAACTTAGCTACAGTGAGTTTTTAAATTATTCATTAATCCCACCATTTAAAATGCTCTAAAATCAGTTCTTTGGCAGTTCCTTGATTTCATTAATGCTGCCATTCTTCTGAGGTCTCACTGCTTCCATTTATTCACTGCTCAATACCGATTTATACACTACAGTTGGATTTTAAAGCAAACACATAAATTGGTTCTAGAAATCCAAACATATTGCCCATGGATGGCTTTGCATGTATTTATTTGCACTTAGTGATCCTAAAATTCTTTATATGAAGAGGCTCTATGATCTTCAATATTTGAAATGCTTGATAAGTCTTTTCAACACTAATAATCTCCTAGTTATCCAAGTGTGAATTTTGGACTCATATTTTACACATTTTTAATAGTACTACATGATTAGGCTTCCATGTGAAGTAGAAATCCAAATTAATTCTAATGCTTAGTTACAAGCAAACATTTTCTATAAAGCAAATGCATTATTTCTTTTTCTTTTAATCAGTTCATAGTGCACTTCCTTAATATGGATAATTGCTTAATATCAACATATATTCAATTTAGGATGTAAAGCAAAGGAAGACTTTTGATTGAACAACTCAGGAGAATATCAGTATTAGAAATAAGGAAAATAAACGTGTATTTGATTGGATGTACAGAAAATGAAGTTGCAATGACCACATTAAATTTGTTTCTTGTGGATATCAACTTGAAAATATTGAAGCGTCTCCAGCTATATCACCCTGAACATGCCCAATCTGTTTTCAAAATGCTGAAGAGATACAGTGGAACAGTATATACTGCGAATATTTATGAAATAAATATAATAAGATGAATGAAAAATGGATGCGTAAGTACAATTTCTAGTTTGTAAGAAAAAAGAAGAGTCAGCAACTGCCCTTGAGAATGAGAAATCTAAAAACAAGAAAGAATGTCACCGTCGAGTGACTCAGTACAAACAGCAAATAAATATATGAAAATGTTCAACTTCACTGGTCATTCGAGAGATGCAAATTAAAACAAAACTCTATTTCACCCCAGAAAAAATGGCTATTATCAAGAATTCAACCACTAATAAATCCTAGAAAGAGTATGAGGAAAAGGGAACTTTCTCTTCTGTTTGGTGGGAGTGTGGACTGATATAATCACTGTGGATATCAGTGTGGTGATTCCTGAGAAAAACTAGGATTGGAGACCTCATTTGACCCAGCTATTGTCTGTCTGAGTATCTTTCCAGAAGAATTAAAACATCTTACCACAGTGATATATGTGCACCCATGTTTATAGCAGCACAATTTGTAATAGTTAGATCTTGGAAAAATCCAAATCCCTATCATCCAAGGAATAGATAGAAAAGATGTGGTCTTTCTATAAAATAGAGTATTACACAGACATAAAGAAGGATAAGCTGGAGACTTTTATAGGTAAATGGACACAACTTGAGACCATAGTCATAAATGAAATAAGCCAGATGCAAATGTGTAAACATTGTATTGTCTTCCAAGTGTGAGAAGCTAAAAGAGTAAAGAATATCCAAAATTTATAAAAAAAAATGTTGTAAAAAGGGAAGACACTTCAAAAAGAAAGAGAAACTGGGTTGGGAGAATGGAGAAAAGAAAGAGAAAAAAGGAAACAAATAAGTATGTATAAAAGATAGTTAAGATAATTACACTACTGATTTCTCTTGGTTCATTGAAAAGATAGGTTTTTGCTAATATTGTTTGGCCAATTAAATGCTTATATCTTATATCTGAGTGACCAATGTAAAGATAACAATGCGCAATGTATTAACCATCGTTAACTTCCTATCACATCATTTTGGAATTTTGTTCTCTTTCTTTAAAATAAATTTAAAAAAGAGTGACTTAGAAGCACAAATACATAAAATAAAATGAGAATATTAAAAAGACTACTTAGTTTGGTTCCGTTACATACAAGAATTATCTCAGACTTAGAATTTTTAGAAGAAATAAACATTTTTGTGGATATATATATATATAAATTGGATAAATATATAGGTTGAATATATGCATGTATTGAAGTGAGGTGAGAAATGACTGTGATAAGATGCTCTGCAGCTTTTGTTTTTAGATTTAGTGAAATCATTTCTTACTCCATCCTCTTCAAGTCTTCTCCAAACCAACCAGTTCCCTTGTCCCGTTGCCTGTGTGCCAGGTGGCGGTCCAACCTCAGAGCTTTTACCTAGAATTGAACAGGGATGTGCATAAATTCATACTGCTTACCTTTGAGTACATATACGCAAACAGCTTCATTTTATACCACGCATAAGCAATACGCATGCTTCTGTACTGTACAAAGGGCTAGAAAGAATGAAAAGATTGTGTGACACATAGTTAAGACCCTTGAAAATATCCTGTTCTTGCTGTCCTGAGAATTACCAGAAAAGTTTTGACTGAATGTTTGAGTCTGTAAATTGAAATGGACAAATCCAATTAGAGAAGTTTGATGAAAAATGTGCTGACCAGGAGAAATCACACATTATATACATTCTAGTGCTCAGTTCATCATTTTAGAGTTATGCAAATTTCTTTTTGTCTCTCTGCCTAAGTTACTTTTTATAGGACACAGTAATAATAGTACTTTTACCACGTACCTTACACAGCTGCTGAAAACTAAAATGTGCCACATTACTGCAGTGTACTGTGAACTACTCCGGTGAATTCACAGTCTCCTGAATTTAAATCAGTATAACCTGAACGTGATTACAATTTAATGCATTCTAAAAATGTAGTGAAATTATTTTCCACACCACAGTATTGCAATTTTACATGTTTAGGCCAGAAATATTGTTTGGACCACTCTGCTTAAGTTTTTCATGCAAAGAAAAAAGGCTAAGAGGTAGTAAGCCCTCATTTCCCCACTGGAACATTTTGAAAACACCCAGAAACTGGCTAAATTTAACTCATAAGAGTTGTGAAGAACACTTAAAAATTTACAGTAACCAAGAAAATGCCTTATCAAGAAAGGATGACTCTCAAAATACTAAGACATTTATATATCGTTGTTTCATAGATATTTGTACACTGATAGCTCACCAATGTTACTTAGGATGGTGAAAAATGGACACAGTCTGCTATGGTTTGAATGGGTCATCTGAATTTATATGGTGGAAACTTAATCCCTGGCTCCATGGTGTGGGGATGTGTGTCCCAATGGAAGACATACAGTTCAGCGGGTTCTACTGTGGCAAATGAATTAACACACTGATAAAAGGCCTGAGGCTGTGTGTTTGAACCCTGGCTTGACTACTGTCAACCTCCTTATAGGGCTCCATGGGAGGGAGCATCAAGAAAATTTCAACAGATATCGACACATAGCTCTTAGAGTGTTTGGTCTCCAGAATCAAGACTCAAAAATATCAGTTCACATAAGGGTCTGTTCATGTAAGTTACACAGTGCTCTGTTATATTAGCATAAAATGTACTATACACAACTCTGTTGTCCACCAATGGATGAATGGACAGACAAAAATGTGACTTATATTAAGCAATGGAGTGTCATTCAGCCCTAAATGGAATGAAATTCTCATATATGGCAACATGAAAGAAACTTGAAAATGGTGTGCTGTGTGAAATAAACCAGGTACAAGATGACAGTAACTATTCTGCTCCACTTGAATGAGATCCAATAATAGCCAATGTCATAGAAGAAGAAGAAAGCACCATGGGGGCTTTGAAAAGTTTCAAAGAAGAATGAGTGGGGAGTTCTCTTTCATGGGTACAGAGTTTCAGTTTGAGAGGATAAGAAAAATTCTGAGGATAGATACTGGTGACGGTGGCACAAAGTAAATGCAATTAACACAACTGAATTGCCTGGTTAAAAATGATTATAATGGCAAATCTTCTAATACGTATTTTTATAGCAATTTTTAACATTTTCTGGCATAATTTTACCTTGGAAATAACAGATTTCTTCACATAATAATAGGGGTTCATTCTTAGGGTCCTTTCAATAGTCATAAAAAAGTTATCAATAATCAGAAAAAAGCTCTTGACTTCATTTAGTCCATAGCAATCATTTCTACAGAACGAGAGTTCAACTCCTTCCACTCTTGGTGATCAAGGGAAAAAAGATGAAAGAATATATCATTGTGAATTTATTTGTTTTCAATTTCATTGGGTGTACTTCTAAATGTTGAAAATGGTATTCAGATTTTGCAATTTTGCTTTATAAATAAATATCCATTAAACTTGCAAAGAGAAGTCAGTTCATTTCAAACCTTTTTAAGTATATCAGGAAAATATTACTTTATTTTTAAATTTGGCATTTGACTTATTTCCAAATTTTTAAAAAATTTTCTTAAAAAAAGAAATAGAATTTTGATATAATTTCAAATACTAACTATATCAGAATCAAACAACGCTACTGAAAAACTATTTAATACTATCATATTTTTAGCATCACAACTCTGGCCATATTGGAACCGTGAACTTCATATGATTGCGTGAAATAAAATTATACTAATAATTGAACTGTAATATAAAAAGTTACCAGCAATTTTAAATATTGTCCTAGGTTGCTTTATATTTATTTTTAAAAGTTTTGATGATTTGAACATTCATTTAAAAGACTTGTTTTGTTAAAATCCTTTTGCACTGAAAGTAGTATTTAAAACATCACAAAATATTGTCATATAACAGATTTACAGTTGACTAAATCACACTGAAATTTTTAAATGATACATTTAATATGTTAGGTAATGGGTTTAAAAGGGTTTAAAAATAAAAACACACAAATCTCTTCTATTGATTCAAAGGTGCCATGACATGAAAGAACACACATGATAAGTATTCCACTTTCCACTTTGATGGATTGTTTTAGTCAATTTGTTTTCAAACAAATACCTTTTTACAAATTTATTTCCCATTGATTCTTCTGGAGATAGAGACCTCAGCAAAGTTAGATATTTCATCACCTATTTGTGGTAGAGTGGTTTTATTTTTTTAGAAGTAGGTCTTTAAATTTAGCAGCTAGGAAAAAATCCAGTGGTTTTAAAGGACTAAAAACTATTCAAAACACATTCATATAAAATAAATCTGAATAAGAGAACAGTGGCGGGAATTAAGAGAAGGTAAAAGTGCATTCTGAACAGTGACAATTTAATATATTCCTAGAATCAAATGATATTGGAAGCACAATATCCCCAAACCTATGAGACACAATGAATCAGTTCTAATCTGCACAGATAAGAAAACCACCATGAGTGAAAAGACAAACTACTAAAGGGAAAACAATTTTTCCAAGAAACTCTTTGGGCAGAGGACTAATATCTGGAATATATAATAATTCATAAATTAAAAAATAAAAGTCCTATTCAAGAATGGGCCCCTAAAATGAATAGACACTTCTTAAATAAAGAATTAAATATGGTCAATAAGCACAAGAAAAAATGTTCAAACTTCTCGGTCATTACAGAAATGAAAATCAACACAGCATAGAAAGTTCCTTTTTCTCCAATATCCATGATTCTCATGAAGAACTGAGAAGAAAACCAGTAATGTACTGGCATATTTGTGGGAGAAAGAAACCTGTCTACATCACTGGTGGCAATGTATACTATTACAAACGCTCAGTATAAAGATTCCTCACAAAACCAAAAGTTAAAACCGCATCTGATCCACTATACCTCTCCTTGGTATCTCTCAAAAAGAGTTAAATTAAGGGTATTATAGAGATACATGCATAGCTATGTCATAGTAGCATAATTCACAATAGAAAAATGAAAACAACTTCTATGTCTGTCAACAAATTAATGGATAAAGAAAAAAGTATGGATATAGTATTCATCTATATTTATACAGATAGAAAGGGAGACAGACAGATAGACAGATTATAATAGATAGATGATAGAATGGATACTATTAAATTTTAAAGAAGGATAAATTTGAATCATGTGTAGAAAGTCAGACTTGAGAACGTAATGCTAAGTGAAATAAATAACACGAGTAAGGTTAGATAACACATAGTTTCTCTTACATGTAAACCCCACAGTATAAGTAATTTAAAGAACAAAATAAAAGAGAGGTGGTAGGAAGGAAAGGTAGATTTGTGGAGACGGGAAGGAGATCCGAAGGTCTATGGAGATGGGACACAGAAGGCAGGAAAGGTAAACGTGGCCAAGATGTGATATCCATACGTACAGATTTCCCAAAATGAATGTAATCATTAAGTACGACCAACGTATGTGAATAATATGAATTTTTAAGATTGCTGGATTCTCTTTCACTACAAAATACTGAAAGAGTTCTGATTTTCCATGGTTGTTCACTTCTGATTTTCTTGATACTAACAAGGCTATTTTAAACACCTAAGAGAGGAAATTAAATCATACGAAATGAACATAAACACAAATCACTCTTATCCACAGGGCTGGGCATTATTTCTTTCTAGTGGAAACACCCGAGTTTGTGCTTTGCAGAACACAGGACCCCACCTATTCCCTTTCTTTCCCTATAACTTACTAAGCGATTGTTCTTCTATGAACAGGTTTATTTTGGCATTCTTGACACGTGTATATTTCTTCTTCAAATTCTTCTTTGATTTGGCTTTTTTTAAAAAATAAAAGCACAAAAACATATTAACAAACAGGCACCAGTTAGCATAAAAAATAGTACAATCACAACTAATCTATAGACATCTTACAAGTTCTGATATTAGTTACTGAGTTACAACAGTTGAGGCCTGTTAAACTTCATATTTTTATGAGAACTGCAATTTTATCTCTTATGCAATGATTTAAGCAGCACAAATAAATCCCAAAGAAGACACATGAAGAGTTCTCTTTACCTCTCTTCATAAGCTCTATCCCCATGACTGAGCTTCAGAATGTAAAAAGGAAAGAACTCTAGGCTGCTACTTGAAGTGAACTCTGCGCTATACCTGCTATTGTTAAAATGGGAACAGTATTAAAAATACGTTCACTGCAGAAGCAGCAGAAGGAATAAAGGCAAGCTTTCAGCTTTTCTTACTGTAGTTTGTTTAAGAAGGAGAGTCCAGTTCTACCTATGAAGTGTCTGTTGCCTTGAGTCATTTATTAAACTTTCTGAACAGCTAATGATATCAAATATAATGGAATGCAAAATTCAGAAGTGATATCTCTTAAAAAGTTTTGCTCATAGAGGAGAAGTTCAATTTTACATCTTTAAGAAGTGTCCATCTGAAGTCAAATACACGTTAAAATTACATTTTCTTTTTAAGTTAACATTTTCATGTTAAAATGGATGATGTTACTCATAGATATCGACACTTCATTCTGTAATTCCCATTTTGCACTTTGGCAGGTGACATAGTTAGACAGTAGTTAATTAATTTATTGTTTCCATTTGTTGCTTTTACTATATTCTAACTATTTTGAATCCTTTTTTTTTTTTCATACTAGGAATTGAACTCAGGACCTTGTCCTTGCTAGGCAGGACTTTATGCCACTGAGCTATCTCCATGGCCCTCTATTCTGGATTCTATCTTTGAGTTTTATGACTTAAAATGTACTTTATTCTATTAACATCTTGAATGATTCATTTTTCATATAATTAATTCCCTACAAATACTAAATCTATTTTACAACATGGATGAAAAAATGCTTTTTTGTTATATTCTATGTTTTTCTGAATTAGATTCACTTTTAAGAGACTCCTAGAATATATTCCTTCCTCTGAAATAATGACATTCATGATACAGAATCAGGATGCCTAATTGATTAAAGTTCTTCAAAATTTGAAGAAATCCCAATGATATTGTCAGCCTTTACCAAAGAAGAACGCTAGGGAGCCTTTTCATTTATTATCGTCTTTGGAGGAAAGGGTAATATAGAAGGCTGCCTAACCTGATGCGAAATGACCTGCAATATTCACATTTAAATATAAAATTCATCATGAGTGTTTTGATATGTGAGTAGTCTCTCTGATAGTACATATACTGTAGATTCTAACACAGTGAAACTTTTGAACAGACAATGATATATAAATCTTGTAAGTACAAATGAATTATGAAAAACATTACATTTAAGAAAAGTGACTGGTAATGTAATAGAGTTTTAAGCATTAACACTACCTTAAGCACAATAAGAAAGATACAAAACTATCTGAATGATAATAAGAAATAGATACAAGATACAAATAAAAAGTATTCTGGCATCTATGCAATTTTTATTCATCTATAACGTTTAAAAATATTTAATTTATATTAACAAATCTATTGACAAGCCATATTGACAATTAAGAGCAAAGATATATAAGTTTTCAAAACATGTACCTTTTTAAAAATAATAAACTCCTTTCTAAGAAATATACAGTATTTTTAGGTAGTTACAAACATGTTGTTCATTTGTTTGTCAAAATCATATGATCATTAAACCAATAAATGCATAATATTGAATATGGCCTATGATTTTCCACATGGATTTATTTCTGTGAAGAGAAAAACTAGCTGTAGCACTTTAACATACATAAGAGATGAATGTTCCATTATCCCAGAATAATTCCATAGAATTCTAAGTTCAAGATGCTCATGGCATTACTAATCATGATGATAATGTATTTTGTAACCCAGTGGGAATTACCTGCACAGGAGATAAAATATACTTTTAGAGACCATGAGAAATGAGCCTAGTCACCAATTCTGAATCACTCTGGTCATTAAGATATGTCAGCAATGCACATATGAATTAAGCCTATAACATGGACACTTACAAGATGTATTTAAAGTGGGATGGAATAAATTTCTGGATTTTGAACATGTGGTTTCTATGAAATTCTATATTTCCTGCCAGGTATAGTTATCTTTCCATAAGTACTGATACGTATTTGTCTTTCATAAACTGGAAGATACTTTAAAACTCGTTTCTTAAAGCCACTCCCGGACTATCCCCTCACAACTCTTTGGAATGAAACCTCTCAGGATGGCCCTCAGTCACACTGCACCTGCTACTCTGCTCTATGTTCTGCTCAGTCTCTGTGAGCTCTACTGTTATGCAAAGGGAAAGATAATATGTTATCTTTTCCATCTAAATGTTCAAAAGTAGAAAGAAAAATAAAAAGGGCCAAAGGTAGATCCTAGGGCATCTACCTACAGAAGCAGGAGAGGTGGAACATTTTTAAAATACTTCTTTAAAAGCTTGATGTTCCACTGCTCATATTTCTTAGAAAAAAAATTAACCTCAGATAGTTCAAAATCTTTGAAACTTAACATACAGGTTAGTAATTCCACTTTCTCTTATTCCTGTAATTTCTTCAACCTTATAAAACTGTACTGCTAAAGTCTAGTGCTTTATTGAAAGGAACAGTTTATGGCTAATTTTTTTTTCTTTTTGATCAATTTTGCCTGCTTATACCTGGTAATCTGAACAACTAATTGAAGACAACAGTATGCAATATAACAACTATTGGTGAATTCCTACTGTATTGTCTAGTGAAGCTCTGTATCATTTCTAATATTGTTTTTTGCCTTTATTTTTTATTCTCTTTAACGGTTTAAACAATTTTTGTATTCTTACATCTGGTAATCTGAGCAACGTTGTTGAATATGCAGTATAACGCACTGTTAATTCCTATCATTTTGTTCTGAAGCCCTGTATCATTTTTATTGATTTCGCTTTGTTTTGTTTTTGCTTATGTTGTTCATAGTGTTATTGTTTTTTATTATTCTTTTTAAAATAAAAAAGTCCTTCATCTGTGTTCCAAAATCCAAATGTTCTAGAAGCTGAAATATGTTTCTTAATTAACTTGGAGGTAAAATCTAGCATGATGCGACCAGAGGTGAATTTTATGGTTGTATTTATGGTATTTAATATGACGATTAATTGATTTACTTCAGTGTGATACTGAAACCATTGCCAGAGAATCAGCTAAATAATTCTACAAATTATATATGCCTTATTGTGTGTGCGTGTGTGTGTATGTGTGTGTGTGTGTGTGTGTGTGTGTGTGTATACATATATATATATATATATATTCTAATTCTAAAGCCTCATTTGTTTTAATCTCTCTTAAATTCTGTAAAATTCTTTATTCCAAACCCAACTGGTCCTATGTGTTATGGTGAAAAATTTCCAGAAATATGTTCATTGTTCCTCGACATGCTGCTGTATAAATGCTCCAGTTAACAAGCCATCACCCTTTTTTTCTGTACTCTTCTCTGATTCTACGTTGCTTTGACCCATAGTGGCTTCTTTCCCCAGGTGCGCGCTGCTCCTGTTGTGTACATACATGTCCCAGTACGTGGTAGCTACTGCTGAGGGCTCCACAAAATCCGGAAATATAAGCTGTGATAATTTGCCATCACCCTTGCCTCCGCAACTTCCTTGGGTGCTCGGTGGCCCTTGGCTGCTCTCCTTTCGGACTGCAGCAGTGAGGGAGGCAAAGGTAGCTCGGATCCCAGCAGTGGTGGATGCAGCAACTCAGTTCCACCTTCCGGCTGGAAACAGCAGGCTGCGCAGCACGTCCTCTGTTCGTAGCGACACGAAGGTACAAAGCGAAAGAGTTACACTTGAGCTAGAGGGATGCAGGAGGTGCGAGCAGGGGGAGAATAATGAAGAAATGATGGGAGCAAGTGACTGTGTCAGATAGGTTTCTAAGATACAGTAGTTCCGCTATTTTGTCCCTCCCATAGAGTATTATATCCCTTTGCGAGAGAGGAGATCATAATGGCTTATACAGCTACTTGTAACGGCAATATGAGCACTGAATATTGGAACATAAATAAAAACTGAAGAGTAAATGACCATATTTCATTACAACCAGTTCACACTCTTGAAAATAAAGAAACAAAGAGATTTGTACCCTCTGCCTCACAATATGACCCTTTGGGAGATGACTTCCAAGCTTACTCATCTGAAAGGTACTTTTATTACAATCTTTCCAAACGGGAAATGTGTCTTGATCGCATTCTGACAATCACTGGATGCAAAAACACAGTTACTGAAGATAGGGAAAAGGTCCGTTTTCCGTACTTGTATAAAAATTCCTTTTGTGTTTGGATACTTTATTTACATGTGTGCTGCTCAGCAATCGTTTCTGCTAAGTCTATCAAAATCAATCTTTGTATTTGAAAGTCCAAATAGGCCTAAATAAAGTTAAAAATTATTTGGTTTGGGGAATGTTGGCATAGTTTGCTCTTACAGCTGTAGTTATAAAAATAAAACCTCTATTTAAACAATGAGGTTTCAAAACACTATTTCTCTGAAGATACTTTATAGAACTACCAGAGAAGGGCATGTGTACAAGTGCCCAGCCTCTTCCATAACACTGCGAAGAAGGAACCCCAATGGTTGGACCAGGATTCTGTATTTTTATGTGCAGTCTAGCCATGCTCAATCACATCAGTATGAGAGGGTTCTAAATGCTCTAGGTAGCAAGATGGTTTTGCTTAATGCTATACATTCCTTGTTAAATATAAGTGCATCACTGGTACTTTAAAATAAAAGCCCTAGTTCCTTTTTAATTCTAAAGGGAACAAAATAAAATGAGAATTAAATCATCAATTCTAACATCAAAACTCACTACAGCTCTGTCTGGGAAGGTGGTTAGTCATTCAGGAGCAATGAAGTAATTTTGGGGTTTTCGATGTCAGCTAGTGTAGATATTCCTATGTTTTATTGTAAAACACCCCTACAACAAAAGAGGAAGGACACATTGATTCTCAATCATGAAACTGACATCTCTGATATTTTTAATTGCAAAATTATAATATTCATTTGGAAGTGATTAGGTGTGTGACTGTTTCATGACACAGGGTAAGATCAAAAGTATAGTTAAATAATAATGTTGATCCTTTTCACCTAGGACACATAGATTATTAATTTCCACAGTGGTGGTAGAATAATGAAGGAAAATTTATATAAAGAAAATCTTTGGAAAATGGATTTAACCTACAGAGTAGCCTTAGGGGCATCTATAAACGATGCTTTTTGCTATATGGTTTATTACAGTGAAGCATGATCATTAATTCTTTGTTTTTACCATCTCTTCAGAGAAAAATTAAGAACAAATTATTTTCCCCACTGTCCCTTTTCTCATTTTCTTTTCTACTTTAAATACAAGAATTCTTCTCTGAAAATCTTTAATAAATGTCATGTGATATTAAAATTTTACTACCAGTACTTCTTAGGATACAAATGTTATTATGCACAAGTGTATTATATATGCATGATTAATAATTTCTGAAATACTTTCTGTTTGAAATACTTTCTGCTAGAAATTGTGACTAAAACTTAAGCATCAGATTATCCATTAGTCCTTGTTAACTAGTATAGAAAATTAAAGTGATTATTCTCTGAAAAAAAGTTGTAATTGTCTAATGGATAAGTGAGTAGCACTTTCTCCCTTCCTCCTCAGTAACTTTCTTTTTCCTTTACTCAGATGTGCCTCACAGACCTGAGTCTACTGGAATTGTGGGACAGAGTTTGGTTTCTGTATTAGCCCTGATGGAAACAAAGGCAGCGAAGGGAAACAGAAGTGTTAAAAGTTACAGCACAATTCACACCTGTCAGGAAAGGTTTAACGGGACTTGACCCAACCTATATTTCACTTCTGCAGATGCTTAAAGTGAGAAGTAAGAAAAAGAACTGGAACCATAACTACAGAAGTTTATTCACTTTTAAAATACACTCTGCTTTATTTCTGTATTTAATTTTTAAGGAAAATGCATTAGTACCCTGAGTGGTACTTTCACACAGATTCTAAGGTTTAAAACAATGAAGGTTGCACTGGAATTTAGCATTTTAGAAGTATTGCTATTGTCTTGTAGAGCAATGTATATAGGTGACAAAAGTAACCAATTTAAATAAATGTGACCTAAAATGCATGTCTTCATAACAGCACAACAATGGAAGGAGAGATACCAATTCTGAAACATGTGATATATTTTCTTGTCCCCAGGAGAATCTGGGATACAGTGGTGGAGTCTTGTGAGTCTCTATTGTGAATACAAACTTGGAGCAAAAATCCTAAGAGGCCAGAAGTTATTTCTCTGGGTTACAGAGCAGCAATTATAGTAAATAATAATAAAGTTTAAAACTTCTCATGTTTTAAGTTTGAGTTTGTCAAGTATTTATTTATTTTCTATTTTTCCCAGCGATTGACTGATGCACAATAATCTAAATCAACTTGGTTGGTTATAGAACGTTATCAAGCCCGAATGATAACCAGAATCACTTGAGGTTCTAGTTAAAAATATGGGTCCCTTGAGTCAATGCTATATTTGAATCATTGTTCTGGAAATCAGGGAAGCTGGAACTCCTCACATTTTTCTGAATACAAATTACAGTCTCTACATAACTATATCAGAATCCTACATATTAAACATATGAACATGATATTCACCTCAGATCTACCCCAAACTGACCTCTGGGAGACCAAAAATGTTTAAAGTTATTCCCCAACAAAGTCAGTGTGGAAACTCCTGGGACAGATTATC
The DNA here is from genome assembly GCA_004027595.1 of Dinomys branickii. NCBI lineage: Eukaryota > Metazoa > Chordata > Mammalia > Rodentia > Dinomyidae > Dinomys > Dinomys branickii. The sequence goes on along the minus strand of PVLD010013791.1, from coordinate 24,761 downwards.
TCCCAGTTATAATCATATTAGAAGAAATTTCCAGAGTATTTAATACAGCCATGATTTATAGAGGTTGTGGCAAGTAGTAAATATGGATGGAACTGCCAGAGATGAAGTGTTTCGAATAATTGACTGTAATAAGCCCAAATGCTTATAACTTGTACATTTTATTTTTACTTGCTGCTTTAGAAGACACATTTGTGAAGTCCAGGAGAAAGAAAAATTCCTGGAATTATGTGAGGTCTATGAAGAGGAAGTTATTGCTCTTCCAAATATTTCTAATTTTCCTGGAGGAATATAAGGTTGTAATTTTCTATTCTACTGAAGTTAATCAAGGCAACATGATTTGTATTAAAGACATGCAGTCAACAGTGATATTATGGTGCATGTGTGCTCTGGGTTGAAGATTTAGGATTCATTATGCTTTAACTTTAATCAAAAACAAGGTGGTTAAACTACGGCTAAAACCTTTCTGTGTCATTACTGAATAAAGCAACTATATCCTTCCCTAGATCAGGTATACTTTTAATGTGATGTATGAACTCTTAGTTCTCAGATTTCTAATATATTTTAAACATATAATTCTTCAGTGAATTTCCACAATCTCAGTTACACGATTTAGACCATATTTGAACTGAAAAACTCAGAAACATGATAAAAGAGAAACTATGCGTATGTGGCCAATGTCCTCCATGAGAAATATGCAAGAATATGATATGTAATATACATATGCCCTCTCCTCTCATTTATTTGTGTCTTCTATAGATATTTAATCCAATGTCACCTGTTCTAGCTACTTGGGAGCATTGTTTAACCAAATAATGTTTTCCTGCCTCAGGAAGCTTGCTTTGTTATAGAAGGAGATAAGCAATAAAAAGCGAACTTTAATTAATAAGCAAATTACCTGGCATGTTAAAGTTGACAAGTTCTGCTGAACATGGTAAAAGGGAGCAAAATGAAGATTAGTGGCAGAATGATTTGGCTGGAGATGAGACAGCCTCATAGTAAATATTGGAGGGACATTCCTTTCAGAAAACGGCCTCAAGGTGGTATGAAGGAGAGGACAAAATTAAGCAATGTGTCCTTAACAATTGTCTTCTGCAGAGGATGACTACATACAACAAATATCCAAAGACATTTCCCTATTTTTGCAATCATGTTACAAAAAACTGACATGAGAGAATGTGGAGGTCTTACAGTCATTGTACGAAATTCGGTTTTTACGGCGGTTGAGCTGGGAATCAATTTTAAATTTTCAAACTGAAAAGTAAAATAATGTGACCTCAACATTTGCAGAAGTGAAGACCAATTTTAAAAACAGAGTATGTAAGTGAAGGGTAAAAACAGGCCATAGCATTTAGCATGTAATTACAATGCCCCCCCCCCAAAGTGACTGCATTGTCTTAGAACAGAGATCTAACAGGAAGGTGAGGGGCAGCTCACACTGTTTCTTCTTTTACTTGGTAAAAATTAATGATTAGAGAATAAATTAGAGGTTACCTGCATCTGAACTGTACTTTTTATCATTAAGGTATTTATGAGAGAGAAAGTTATAGAGACAAACGAGATAATCATGAGGACACCCGCGTGATAAGCTGTTCTGGAACTGAATGCAGTCATGTGTATTTCCACCTGGTGATGATCCCCATCACCATCCCAGAACTGACCATAATACTACTTAAAAATGTATTCACGAGTCAAGTAAAGACGATTTTATTCTCTAGATGTTACATACATAGCATTTTATAAAGATAGAAGATGATTAATTGGTATCATTCATCTACCTTTAAATAAAAATTTTTATTTTTATGAAATGTTTTCCATAACACAGCTCTACTTCCTTAGTTTTAAATGCACTCTTTTATGCCATTGCATTTTAAAATATACTCATTCTTGTGAACAAAGAAATTTTGTGAATGTTACTCGTAATCAGAGAAATGAAAGTTAAAACCATAGTGTATTGCCCGAGTGTTTTGCTCAGTGCCCTCCAGAGAAAATATGAATAAAAATGAAAAGTTGAAATGGAAACACTGAAAAATATTATCTATATGTATATGTGCTGTAATATAAGGTATTGACTTACCTAGTTATGGAAGCTGAGATCTCCATAGTCTGAAACCCTGAGACCTGGGAAGTTGAAAGTATACAGTTTATACTGAGTCTGAAGTCCTGAGAACCGTTAGTGCTAAAGCAGAAGATAAAACCTCTGTGTGTCTGAACTCCATGTCTCTGGAGTGAGAGATAGACATGTGTCTTTGAATGAATGTGATAAGTACATTGGAACTGTAGAGTAAATTTAATAAGTAGTAGGTATCATCAAAACAAGACTAAGCAACAATAAATCACACATTCTGTGCAGTCACCTACACGGTGGAGTAAATTAAAACAGTTTTAAAGGAGCATGTGGCCCATCTCTATGCTGAGCCAATAAGATTTTAGGGAGAAATGGGTAAATTTGTAAAGCTGCTGGTCACATGTTTAGTAAGTTATTCATGATGTGGTAGCTTTGTGTCTATGGCTTGAAAATTCTTGCTTAAAAAGAAATGAAAAATCTCAAAGGAGGGACATCTGAATATCATAAATACTTTGTTTTCTGAAGTAACAGGAAAGCTTGTACATGAGCTGTTACTTTAATATCTTAATAAAAATTTAATATGAGATTAAATGGAGAAATCAAGCAAAAAGGGCCATGTGAAGTCCAAACTAGAAAGCTTTAAGAGTGATTTGTCTATAATCGTTCTAGTACTATTTTATTAAAATCAGCACTAAAAGGGTAATAATCAGAAAAGGGGAAACAGATTTTACATACTGAAGAACGAAGTAGTTTAAATTTGAATGAAAATATGTGACCATTAAGTTTCACCAACATAATATGAAACATTGAGAAACATCTGCTAAGATATTCCCAATTCATTTCAAAATATTTTGACATTAAGCCAGATACGTCTTTTCTCATTTGCTACATTTTGCAAGCTGGATCAGAGCCAATATTCATAAACATGATGAAAACATTCCTATATCCTACTCACAGTACAGTACTGGGTCTCTTTAATAGAGTGTAATAGAAGGACTTCTATTTAAAAGGTCATGTCACTGTCATCAGTATTGTTGAAATCCATTTTAAGGTTTTATATGTACATTTTAGCAATCAAGTACTTTAGCATTTAATATTTAACAATTGAAGAGTTTTTTAAGAAAAAAATCCGAACTATATATATATATATATATATATATATATATAATAGTGATAAAGCTGTTATTCGATAAGTGTATTTTTTCAGTCAATTATATTTAACTGCCATTGTCCTCTTATGAATTTTGTACCCCTCGCCTCATCAAGTTGGAAAAGTTTTAGCTTTCAAAACTGTGACAATTTGCTAAGGATTAAAATTCAAATCTCTCAGACCAAAAGTTCTAGCAGCCTCCGTAGGTACAAACTCTAATCCAGATCATCAAGAAGCCAAAAGGACATCCCAGTCATTTGGTCCTGGGATGTGAATCTTTCAACTTCTCCTTTTCCTGAATTTTGAAAACTCACCCTTCCAGTTAACAGTCTCCTCATGTTCTTAATTTATATTCCAGAACTGTCTGTCGCACATGAAGATTCCCATGTGAAAATTCAAATTCTTTTCTTTAGTACATATAGAGGGTAATGCAATTTGACACGCTGATGCACCAGAAGGAAGTTTTGATGCAGATGATCTAAGAGTCATACTCACAAAAACAGAGCAGCTCTGACAACTGTTCTTTGATCTCTCAAGTCTGAGAAATTTGTAACCCTGGCGTTTTTCAGGTAATTGCTCTCTTAAATATTTACTCATAATTCCCACTCAGACTATTGCCCACTTACTTAGCAACTCCCTTCACTAGATTTAAATACTGTTGAGAGAAAAATGCCTATTATTCATCTTTCTTACTCTATATTCAGCTCAGATTTGGGGACATAGTGGTTGCTGAGTGCTTGAATGACTGGTTTTCTGATTGAATGATGAATTTCCCTTACAGATGCCATAGGTAAACTGCAAGCTGACTGAAGTTTTCTATCAATTTTATCTATCTGGATTTCTTTTTGTTCTTGTCATTCTTAGTGCAATCAATTCTTACTCATTGAAACAGAAGCATAATGAAAATTATAGTAGTACAGAGAATCATTATGAGACCTGGAAACACAGAATTCAGGCTCTGGTTCTAGGTCAATAGGGAAGAAATGTGAAAGAGCAAAGATACTATAATGAAAACACTAATTTTCAGTGTTACTAACTAGCTTTCAGTGCAAGGAGTTTTACCTCTCTATACTAACACTGCCTTTTGTAGTTGCTGTTCTGATTTGAGAATATGACCTTCAAGACTACTGTCCCTAAGATCAGAAACTTCTAAGTCAGCCTTGCTCCAGGAAAAACATAAAGGTTTCATAAAGATTTTTAACCCTTTATTGCTTATTTAAATTGAACACTCGCATAGATGCTCATAGTTAGGTGAAAAGGCTGTGTACTCACATCCAGGCTATAACAAAGGCTTGAAACAGTTATTTCTTTTTTATATTGCATGATATCAAAGTTTGATCACATACAAGAAAGCTAATCAAAAGATGTGAGGATGACGCATATCCACTATATCAGTGTTTTTTAATGCATCTTTTATGTGCAAGATATAGAGCAGGCTTGGGTGGGAATGGGGGATAGTCATTTTAGTCCAAAATCATATGATCTATGCAGTCCAATAATTATGCAGGCTTGACTGTTGTCTATATGGAGCTGAATTTTAGGGCACTTATGTGTTCCCAAATTGACACATTTGAATAATCATAAAAGAATCCTCCAAAACTTTTTGATTAGATTTAGAAAATAAATTTGAGTGGCATATTGGTATATAAGGGTAAAGCTCTTGTCTCTAGATAGAATTTATAAAAAGGTGAAAATAAAAACTTAGAAAGACTGACAGTAAAATTTTATTGCTGGAATGAACTTATTGGTATGGAAATGAAAGTCAGGTGAAAGTTATTTAAAATGAGGAAAAGTGGAATACCAGATCTTAACAAGGACATGAAAATACCTAAATCCTGATACACAGAGCATGCAAAACATTCTCAATGCTTTTCTGAGTAAGACTCAGGAGGCTGCTACAGTGATTATGCATGATTTCTTACATTGTATTTCAGTTTGCTCACATATTGTGATGAGTTATACCCTAAGTCAATAGATTATATATTTCTGAATATCCATGCCATTGTTCAAGAAATGATCTAGGTAAAAAGTTTTATATAGTCTATAGCTGAGTTCAATATTTTTTGTACCTTCTTGTTGTGATCAAATATACATAAGCAAATTAGGGGCTGGGGATATAGCTCAGTGGCACATCACCCGCCTAGGAAGCATGAGGTCCTGAGTTTGATTCCTGCTACCAAAAAAGGAAAATTAGCATTTTAACTATGAGCAAGCGCCAAGCTCAGAGGGTTTATGTACATTTGTATTTTGATAAAATTATCACCACTATTTGGCTAAAGAAATTTTTCAGCTTCCCAGCTGAAACCCTAAGTCCACTAAAAACAATTGCCACTTACCCCTCCCTGGGTAAGCCCCTTACCCTCCTGTAAGCCCCGCTCCGCATTCTAACCCTGTATACTTCGTGTAGTGGAATCAGACAGAGGGCTTTAGTGACTTCATTGTTCTTGTTCACTTAACCTAATGCCTTCAATTTTGAGCTACGTCACAGTGTGTAGTTTGTGTGGAATTCTTACTGTATCCATCCACCCACTATTCGTAGGAGTCTGGGGAACATTCCAAGTGAAATAGATGATTCACATTCGACATCAAAGGCTGCAAGTAAGAGTCGGCATCTATATGCCATCAGACAACTTGTATCATTTTATCTCTAAACAGGTCAAAGCCCTGTAGAGTTTACCTTATCGTCAAGGCACCAATTTAGCACATAGAACTCATGCCCATAGAATAACATTTGTATCTTACTTCCTCATTTCTGTTCCCCAAATTTTTTCCCCATAGCAGTCATAGCCATCATTTAAAGACAAATTCTATCTCATTCCTCAGATTAAAATGTGTCTGAGTGATTCTTACTCTCTTAGAATAAAACTAAGCTCTTTTGTTTTGTTTTGTTTTGTTTTGTTTTGTTTGTTTTTGGACTGGTCAAGTTTTCCACCCAACCAATCACAGATTAGAGAAGGATCAACTTAGTTTGATCCAATGTTTCAATGGATTCAGGCCAAGGTCTGCTGGCTCCAAGGCAGACACACCAAGGCAGAAGATGGATGGAACAAACTGCTGGCCGTGGCCGTCAAGAAACAGACAGCGGTGAGCAGCACCTGAGGGAGGGGCCCAGCGCCAGACACAGTAGTCAAAGTCACGCGCCCACGCCCACCCAGGCACACCAGAAGTGTACTTTAGTAATCGTGTAGTTCCCTAGCCAATCAGTTCGACTATTAGGCTTAACTGTCACAGTTTTCAAGGTTCTATACGACCTAGGTTTTACCACTTGCCCAATTCATCTGTTCGCATTCTTGAATTCAATCACTCAAACACTCCTTCTGCAGAATTTTCTCTTCAGTTTTTGTTGGTGTGCTCACCGTTCAGTTTTGTCCAGTCACATATCCTCCTATCTTTCTTATGGAGTACCTGATTAGGGTACTTAGTTCTTTTCCTTTTTTCCCCTCAGGACTGGGGACTGAATCCAGGACCTTTGCATTTAGCTCCAAGTGAATGAATCTACAACCCTTTTGACATATATACACAAATGAATATGTATGAATATATATGTTGAGAAAGCTGGGATGGAGACTGTGGATCTCCTGCCTCAGTCCCCCTGGCAATCATGTGTCATGACAGCTGTCGATTTTCCACAATAGCATTCACACATACATAGTTGCATGTTTGTTAAAAGTCTGTATTTCCCATGAGCATGTAAACCAAATGAGATGAGGCAAAGTGTTTTTGTATTGTTTTGTTTGTTTGTTTACCATCATATAACCAGACTACAAGAAAGCAGATAGTGCACACATGCTGAATAATAAATGGATATTGTGCTAACCTGTGGAAGAGTAATTATGCTCCAGTGCCTGTGCCTTACATTCTTCTTGCAGGGACACAGTATCTGGCACATGCCATTTAAAGGAGGGAAGTTTTATTTTGACTCGCAGAAGGAAGAGATTTCAGTCCATAGCTGGCCGACTCAAAGGAGGGTAGTAAAACTAAAGGACATGGCAGCGAAGAATCGCTCAGGTGAGGCAGGCAGAAAGGCGAGAGCAATTCAGGGAGGAAGGAGGATGGTCTGTCTTTCCAGACCACATCCCTGGGGATCCAGGTCCTCCCAACTTCACATTTAGCTGTCGGCTGATTGGTGGATTTATCCAGTGCAGAGTGTCACATTCCATGACACAATCACTTCCCAAAAGCCCCACCTGTGAGCGCATGAGACTTCAGGGAGATATAGATATAAAGCACAATGTTCATGTACCTAACAATGAGTGGATAAAACCTCATACAATTAGGTACTGGAAAGTCCAGAGTTACCTCTGGAAGCAAACCCCAAGATAATTATACCTCATGATATCTGTCACTTTACAGTCATAGATAATGCCTGCTTTACTGTGTACAAAATAATTTTCCTTAGGAATCAGGATTAGAAATCCTCATGATTATCTTTGGTGCCCTGAAGTAAAATTATGAGTTAAGTAAATAATCAAGTGTTCAAAGATAGAGGAAAAATGTAAAGAATGTAATAGCAAAAGACTCATTTTTACAATAAGTAAAAATCAAATATATCTTTCTCAGTGAAGGACAATTTTTTGTGCCTTTGGGGATGAAACAGTGTAATATCCCTGGTCTTTGTTTAAATTTTGGGACAGGCTCTTTCTCCGTCACTAAGATGTCCAGCATGCTGGAATTTGGAATCCCCCTTCCTCAGCTTGCCTGAGCTCTAGGATACAGGCACATGCCATAATGCACAGCTAGAAAAGTGATTTCGAAGTATGATGAGGTTCCAATCTTGGTTTTCATTACTTACTGAAATTTAATACATTAATTCTTTGTGATTTTTCTGACTTTAGCAGTAAATAAAATTAGATATTTTGAGTGCAGCTCTCTCCTTCGGTTGTTGATTTCCTTTTATAAAGTAGCATTTTACATGCTTTAAAGTGCTACACAACAATGAATAATAAAATGATTATGTGGATGTGGCTCAATGCTGAGTTTCTGTAGGATTGCAATAGTTTAATTCAAAATGTACTTACTTTGTAATTGTTTTATGGCTCAGAGTGAGGGAACTTAAAGAAAGAATGTACATATTATCATTCTTCAGAGAATAACAACATAAAAAATGGAATCCTAGCAAGTTTGTGAAAGAGAAAAATAGGTCAATACATTGATTTTGCTGCTGAATTATTCCAGAGATAGTAGCTGAAAGCAACGGCCACCTTCTGTGTGACACGCTCTATTTCACAGCATAATTCCCAGTTTTCCTCTTCTACTGAGACTTAGGAAGACCATTTTTCATTAAAAGGATGGCATATTTTGATTTTCTCCTAACGTTTTCCTAGGGAGAGAATGTCTCTGAGACCAGTCATTTGTGCTACCATCCCCCTTGAGAAGCACCGCTATTAATTGGAACAAAAATGTTTGAAAAGCAAATGTCACTGAGTCTCTCAGGATGTTTCAAGCTTCTGAAGCTATGGAAAAAAGACAAAGCAAGTCATCACTGCATTTTCTGAATGAGCTTAGAAAACAAAAGCGAACTTAAATTGTGCCTCTGTGCTACAAGTGGCCTGAAAACACTGAATATATTCAGCGGTGAAGAGCACTCACTACGTAACTATTAAATGTTACACATTTAACCTAGTTATAAGGTTATAAAGATGAAGAAGAAATCGCCTCTGTCCCTGTCAGCTAGAAGAGCCACAACGGACAAAAGACAATAGCAGGTCAAAGCACAGTGTGGTAAATAGCAAGCAACGAGGACAATGTAATGTCATGCCAGAGAGAATGTGAATCTGCCTTAGGGAACTAGATTCTGTGGACTAATTATTGCTATGAACCTAATCACTCCAAAATTGAGTGGCTTAGAACAGTAAGCATATTGGCCTCGATCTTGTGTCTGTCGTTGGATGTGCTGCTTCTGACCTCTGTCTGCTGTTAACCGGTGCATTAAGCTGGTTCACCTCTGGTCCATGTGGTCATTCACCTGGGCCTGCCAGCCCAAGCTTTTCCAGATGGCAGCCACCAAGGACAAGGGGACAATGTAGAAATAGGAAGGAAGTGTTGAAACCCAGATGTGGAACTGGTATTAGATAAGTAGCATTCTATTTTGCAAATCAAGTAGCAGGTCTGCTCAGATTTAAGGGATGAATATTTGACTCAATATCTTGCACTGTAAATCATCTTGTGAAGGACATGGGTAAAAGGAAGGAAATAATTATAGCCATTTTTGCAAAAAAATAATACTAGTGTAAGAATATGAAAAATGTTTTATCTGAGTTTTGAAGTTTAACAATAAATGAGAGAAGGGAAAGACTTTTTGTTGTAATACTGAGCAAGACTTGGGTTGCTTCTGATTTTAATGTATTTAATAAATTCTTTCATTGTTTATAGAATAAATAATGATATTATTTATAGAATAGTAAGATTTTATATTTAATGAAACTTAAACACAGAGAATAAAACTTTACTCCAGAAAAGCCAAGCAAATAGTAAATATTAAGTATTAAATTGATCCAGGTTGATCTTACTCCAAAGCTTGCCTGTGTTTCTGTTTACAAACAATACAAGCAATCTCACAAGCTTATTCCCTGTGATGTTTCTTGTGAATCTTTGAGCTTCTTTACTAAGTTTCTTCTTATTATTTTTCATAACTGAACCACTTGTCAGCCACACATTCTATGTCCATGTTATTGTGTGTTTATCATTTTTTCATGGTATATATTAGATAATATTAATTGACTGCCTAGGAATATTTTTCTTTTCTGTCTTTCTCTTTGGCATGAAACTGACTTTTTTTTTCTCATTTACTGATCCCATCACTCACATGATACAGGATCTCTATCCTTAATTTAAGCAGACTGTAGTCTGCTTATTTTAAGATAACTGAAGCAGTATATTCTGATGGTGGACCCCCTTAATCCAAGTACAGGTTCATGGCTTACACTGAGCATATCCAACTTGGGGAATATATTTGTCAATGAGGGATAATGAAATAGTTATAATGCTGACAAGCACCTGTTTTGTAAATAGAAAGAATAGGAGACACCGATATTTGCTCTCATAGGTTGGTCTCCGGGATGAAATAATCTGCACTCTTAGTGATATTGCTAAGCAATTGAATTTACGTTCATCCTTTCTCTGAATATCAAATTATAACTCATAATACTGGTTCGTTACCGGTTTTCAGGGGTGCTTCTGTTGATTTGTTATTACTTATCGCTAAAATGAAAATCAGAAAACCTGCATCACACAGTCTCCATCTCCACCACCAGAACGGTTTGCGGTGTTGTTTGTAAATGACTACAGCATAGTACACTTGACTGCTCCTGTTTATTCTATTTCGGACTCAAATTCAGTTACTGTTAGCTGTTGTTTATCTATTTCAAGTTTTTCTAGAGATTCAGCTGCTTATGAAGCACGCAGTCCATGGCCGATGCTTTGCTTTATGTCTAGATGTCCCCCTACAGCATGATGTGCTCACAGTGGGGCCTGAGGAGCTGACTGGATCACGGAGGCCGGACACTCTGCAGTGGCTGAGCCCGCTGGTGAGTTCAGAGCTAAATGTGGTGCAGGAGAAGCCTGGTCTGAGGACAGGGGTCCGGGGCTGTGATGGACTGGAAGGGCAAACTCCCTCTCCCCTGTCTTATCTCTTTTGCTCTTCTGCTTCTCCATTGCCTTGCCGTGAACTGCTTCTTCTCTGCCACGCAGCCCTGCCTTAGCATGGGTGGACTGTGGATTGAAGCATCAGCACACCATGATCCAAAACAACCCCTCCCTCCTTATTGCTGTGAGTATCAGATATTGGGGACCAGTGAGTAGAAACTAAGTATGACGCTTATGCAAGACACAATGTAAAGCTCAGTAGACCTGTGGCATTAGCAATGGAGGGCTGCCAAAAATGCACAACGCACCTCAAAGACATGAGGCTAGGAAGTAAACTAGCCAAGTAAGCTCATTTGGAAGAGTCATGTTTAACATTTCATGGAATTTGTACTTTCTGAATAATAGTGTCAAATAATGACCATTGATAGGAATTACAAAGGAAAATATGTAAAACCAAAACTTATGAACATTGAGAAAACAGGAAAAACGAAATTTTATGGCATTGGAGAGCTACCTGTTTTAAAACTTTGTAACATCTTTGTAGCTGAAGATGCTAATGGGTTTTGTCTAGAATACACATCATGAGGATGTAATAGAGCAATGAGGCAGTAATAAGGAGAAGGATTAGCGAAGTGCTTGTTATTCATTTCTTATAAAATGAAAGAACTGTGTAGAAATTGAATGACACTTATGTGGTTCTTAGCTTATTTTACATATATGAGATGCTATTATGTCAGATCAAACTTTCAAATTATAAAGCATTACAAAATTTAGGTCAAGGAGAAAGTGAGAATATAACACAGATTCCTGTTTACATCCTTTCAAACTATGATTACCTAAATTTCCATGAAAATAAAACTCTACATAGTATACCACTATGGTCTCACTTACTTCTTTTTGTTTTGAGCTTTTTATATTTCTTTTCTAAAATTAACCATAATACAAATTCTAATTGTAATATCTTATAAAGATGTATTATGACATTTGTAATTTCTACAAATCCTATGTAATTACTTTACCATATGTGAAATGTTATATATCAGTTTGAATTTGATAAATAATGAGAGTGATTCTTAAGCTTTAATCCAGTAAATATATTTTCTTGTATAAAAAAGCAGAATTTATGTGTTATACAAAACTAGTTTTTAACTAAAAATGCATAACATTTATTTAAAAATATTGCAAAATTTGAAGTAAAACATTTCTTAAGATTTCATTGCTGATAATGTATATTTACACATATGTGTGATATTACAGATATAGTGAAAATTATATGATAAGCGTGAATAAAAATTATATAATTAAAATTGTATAGGGATTTGTTATTTTTGTATGAATTATATTGAACAAGGTTTTACAAATAAATAAGCTACTTTAAAAACATTGCAGTACAAAAAACAATAAAATCTTTGAAATAAATGATTTTACTGTTTAATTCACTTTGTAGTGGATCCAGATATCAGCGCTTTGCAAATTTCACTTCACAAAATAACTTATTTACAATCCTTTCATTAAATTTAACTTGTTACCCCATGATGTATCCTTAAAAGAAATAAAATTTTCAAGTTAGGATATAATGGTTTGTACACTGTACCAACTTGAGAAGTTTAGAAGTTTAACTAAGTGATGCAGCAGGGGGCCAAGGTCCTCACTTTGTAAACATCCTGAGCCTGTGCAAGAGGAGGGAAAACCTATATATTATACACACTGACATTTAAGTAGATATACTTCTATAGATATGCATGTCGTATATATACCTGTAATTCTTTTACATTAAGTTTATTGATACAATTTAGATGCACACACCGATCACACTCCTCATAGGAAATTTGTGCCTGTACATGATATACTTTCATTCCTCTCTTTTTTCCTAGTCCCCTCCCTTCAGTTCCTCTTCCCTTCTTTGTTTCCGTGTTATCCTTCTTTTGTCAGTTTTTTCTTTTCCCTTAGACCCCAGTCTCTCACCATGCACTAAAATAAAAATGGATCAAATTATCTAAATATTAAAACAAAAGCACTAAACCTGCTGGGAAAGAGACTAAGTGAAACTCTTAAAGACAGAGTTGTAGGCAAAGACTTTACGAAAAAAACCTAATCAAGGAATGAACAACTGGGATCTAATTTTATACACTTTAAAACTGATTTACATACACCATCTGCAAATACGAAGAGCAGAAGAAAATGAAGTAAAGTACATTTTTAAAGACATTTAAAATGTATACTTGATAATTGAGGTAGCATAAAAGGGTAAAATATACACTAGAAATGTACATAAACGTGTGCTTTGAAGATAAGGCTGTTGGAGTAAAGACTGAAAATCTTGTTTTAAAAGGGAGGAAAAAGAGGGAGATGATAGATAGAGATAGAGAAAAATATATAAAGTATTTGTAGTAAAATTTTAAACTCGTATAATCTGTGAAAAAACATTCACTGATTTGTTGGCAGGGGGGAAACCACTCAGTCGTCCATCTGTGGATATTTCACAGCATATAAGCAACATTTATAGCACATATTGATTAGCATATTATAACATCTCTATACTATATGCCAGTTAATTATCATCAAATACTGTGACCAAAAGTTTAATGACTTAAAACAACAAATACCTATCATCACGTAACTGTTTCGTGTCAGGAGTCAGAGTGTTTCTTAGCTGGGTTCCTGTGACTCAGGGGCCTTCCACTGCTGCAAAAGAGATCCCACGCAGGAGGACACTTATCTCAAGGGCAGAATGAATGGGTCAGGATGCCCTTCTGAGATCGCTTATGTATTCGTTGAACGGAGAGGGCTTCTCAGCGTGTAGGCTTTTCCACAGAGCTACTCAAAAGGTGCGAGTTTGCTTAACGCTCAGAAAACAGAGTAAGAGGGAAATGAAAGAGCACAAGAAAAAGGGAGAGGGACAGGCAGAGAGGGAGGGGGGAGAGATGCAGAGAGGGGAAGAGAGCGGGAGACTGGTACAGTGTCTGCTTTACACTCTGTATCAGAATCCACCGTGTATCTTGTGCCTTACAGGGACCTCCACCCTGGGAAATCAGCCATCAATCTTCTGCCTGATACACTTGCCCATACTGCACATTTCAATCAAGAGCTACTTTAGGTGCATAATATTTTCAAAATTAATCACTATGATATCCTTTATCAGTGCTTTCTTTCTTTTATCAGTAACATAACTTACCTATCCCACCATTCTTAAATTGATAAACAATACATTGTCCAACATTTTAGCTACTCTGAATAATGCAACTATAAATACTCATATTCAACTTGTGGTATGGGTATGTTTACATATCTCTTGTGGTTTAGCGAAGTGGAATTTCTAGGTTGTACAGGAACTCAAATAATCTTAGGGACTACCACAATATCTAAAATATCTCTGTTCTTACATTCTTACCAGGAATACATGAGAATAGAAATTTCTACAGATCTTTGCCAGCATTTATTATAATTTTGAAATATTTACGTATAAATTGCTGATGGCCTTTTAAATGCATTAATACTATAACTTACAGCACAAATATTTATAACTATGATGAAATACAAATTATTTATTGTTCTTTTCTCATATGTTCTTTTTAAATATGTTGACATTTATAGTGCAGGAAATAGGGCATAATACTGTTGAAATTCTTGATTTTCTTCGTAGTACTTTTTCTCAAGATAAATTTTAAAATAGATGTGGGAAAGCCAGAGGCAACTTCCTTTACGCCTGCATTTATTAAGCGAAGGTATTGCTTTATGATGTCAAAGCTCACTCTGCCCCCACCTTCCAGTAAAGTTGCAGAAGTAAAAGGTAACAAAGGAGCGTAGGAAGTTGTGGACTCCTCGTGAGAGCGGGGAAACACACAGGAAGAATCGATGGTATGATTTCATGTCATTTTCATTGTCTCCAAATCTCAAATTTCCCCATGAAACAGGTTCCAGAAGTCTTTTTCAGCCTTTGCTTCTTGAAGCGTCCGTGTTCTCTGTCTTTAACCTGAGAGAGGTAAGGCAATGTAGTAGGATCTTGAAATCTGGTCCCAGAATGACAAAAGGCCAACTTCGTCTTTGCCATATCTTAACTATGTGACCTGAGAAAGTGTCTTAACCTGTCCGGGTCATTTTCCTCATTTGCTACAGGGAAGAGATGCTAATCATTTCCGTTGCAAACTGTTGATATGAGGATAAATGAGCTAATGATTGCAAATCTGAAGTGATAATTTAGTACTCACATAACACAACGCCTGGCATAGATTGGTAAGTAAATATATAAAGAGCATTAAAGAAACCTTAACAACGATGTAGATAGCTAGACCACTATTTCTTTTAATGAAGAGAGCGAAATCTTTATCTAATTTTTGTTTCACTTAGTAAAACTTTCCCTGAGAAAATATAATTAAAATATATACACCTTTTTAAAAATGTGAAACAAAGAAAAGCACAGATTAACTGCCAAAAGGATCCATGGCTACTATGTTACATTCTAAACAAAGACAATTTATTATTTGAGAAGGACTTTCAAAAATGAAATTATGTCTATTTACTCTGGTTTTTTTTATAGTAAATGTACATACTGCCTCAAAGGAAGATTCTCTGTCATACAGAAATGGTTATTAAGGTGAATGCTCTTTCTTTTGCTTGATTGTGTAATGGGAATGTATCTCAGTTCTCTCTAGTGGAGGTTATCCCAGATGAGCTTCTTATGTTTCTTGAAACATACGAGCTTTCTGGGGGTTAATTTCTGCTTCCATGGAAACTACCCTGGCACGACCCAGCTTTGAATGGCTTCCTACAGGCTGACAGCTGGAGGCGCCTGCTCTAAGAAGCAGCATTTTTAGGACAGAAACAATACATACAATGAAAAACCCCCAAAAGTTCTATGTAACTTTCTCCCACGTTAAATATACCCATTAACATTTCTGTTAATTTTTAGAAAACTGTTTCTTTGAAATATAATTCATTCTGACTTTTTCATTCATTCTTTTAATTGCCTAACAGTACTGGCAATTTAAGCACCTCCCTTCCTACATGGAATGGGTATGTTACATTATTTTTAAGAAATGCATTAATGGGTTATTTATTGAGTACTTAATTTTTTTGAAAAACGGTGACCTATGGGATTTATAAAGTGGCTAACACCAACGTGTGGAGACAAACAAGTCAATAATTCTTTAAGGCGAGGTTGGTAGTCTAGAGAAGTGTGGAGAAGAAAACCAGTTTCACAGGTGGACATGCAGGGCACAAGAAGACATTGGGGATTGTAAAACCAGAAAATAGAATGACTAAAATTCAGGAAAGTGCCTGGAAAGAAAGTCTAAAGAGTTATAGTCTTTTAAAGCTGATATAACTAGAGTGTTATTGGCTTTGCATGTTTTTCTGTTTGTGGGCTTTATTTTTTATCCTCAAAGTGTAACTAAGCTGCTACTCTGGCCTCACATGTTCTTAACATTAAAACCTTCATCAGAATTAACAATATCTTAGAACAGTTTTTTCAAGATCAAACTACAGGATTAAACCCATAGCAAAAGAATGCAAACTTCGAACCTGTATCTGTGTCACTTAAAAAACATATTGACAGACATTTTAAATAACCATTGAGTCAAAGTTATTAAGTTGGCCAGAGGTGGCTGAAACTAAAATTCTCAATAGAGTTTTTAATCAACTACTCTGTCATTAGACTAAACTTGGTGACCTACTTGATGCATTGAAATCTCTGTTAAATTAATGTGAGTGTGCTCACTTCATCAAAGACATAACCCATTAATGAGTTCCAAGCACAGTGATCTTCTTGGAGGTGGGGCTATTGGAGGAAGTGTCGTGGAGACATGGCCCTGGCGGGAGTGTCTGTATTAGTCAAGCTCCTTGTCAGCAACACACAGTACCTGACAACAGCTTAGAGGAGGATGGTTTTCATTTGGCTGCCAGTTTGCTGGGTCCAGTCTGTGGTCAGCTCACTTCAAGACAGAAATGCTAAGATTGGAGACTTTTGTGAAACAAAGCTGCCTCATTCATGTTGTGCAGAAGGCAGAGCAGTAGAACAGGACAAGAGAGGAACAGGAGGATACCAGGTACAATAACCTAAGTTGCGCTTCTGTGACCCACTCATACACACGCAAAATTGTGCTTTATGTACTTGCTAGGAATTTCTTTCTCCAATGTTGTTGGTGTGTCAGGATGACAAGTTACATGGATTCTGTCTTTTTTCTCTCTGGGTCTTCATGAATCTTCTGCTTGCCAAGCCTACGTTTTTTCCCACAGGACTTCCCTCCATGCTGTTTATTCCTTGTACATAGGGAACTAATCAAAAATTCATTTCTCCTCTTGTAAGCACTGTCAGGTATAGAACACCACCACGTCGCCCTTCCCCAGGCCCAAATGTGATTATGCTTAGTGGCAAGAAGCATCGGCCTTATAGGCGGTGACTGCCCTGAAGTGGTTTTCTGTTCAGTTAGTGAGGCTGGCTGAGGCTGTGTACTTGTCATCCATGAGACCAAGCCAGTAGCACTGGGCTAGAATTGCTCTTCACCAATGGCACAGTTGAGCCAGAGAAACAGGCCCTGGGACTGTGGACTAACATATGACACAATATTTCTGCTGAGACCTGTGTGACTCCAGAGAAAATGCCCCCCTAGAATTGACAACAAAGCAGGTTACTCATTAAGCACTATCTGAATCTGACTGTTCCATCCCTCTAGCAAGAATATTTTGTTCCCTCTTTTACAAGCCTACCTAGCCACTTACCTAGTACATCCAGCCACAATCACCTTACTATTTCCTCAACGTATATGTGACCTATAAATACTAAAGTTCTGGCAGTCTCATGGCCTTTTGTTCCCCTTAAACAATTGGTCATCCCAGGTCCCCACTGCTTCTTTGTTTCATCTCTTGCTCCTTCTTTTCACCATGCACCATAACACCTTATAGAGTGTTGGGGGCTCATTGCAAGGGTTTCTAATAGTCAGGCATTTTATCTCCCAAATGGAAATATTGACAAATGGAGAAAATTTGTACTACAGAAGTTAAGGTTGTTTCTGGGATTGTAAGTAATCAGTGTGATTCAGAAGGCTTTGGAAATGGTTGGCAGAGGAGTTTGGAAAGGTTTGGAGAAATAGGCTAGAGAAAGCTTATAATGCTATAAGCAAAGCTTGATGGGCAGTTCCAGTTGGAAGTCAGAAGACCAGAACACTGGTAAGAGAACAGACATTGAAGTCCAAGCTCATGAGGCTTCAGATAGGACTGAGAACTTCCTTGGGAGTGGGACTACAGGCCGTGTTGCTTTATTCCAACACAGAATTTGTCTACATTTTCTCCATGCACTAAAACTT
This sequence comes from Dinomys branickii, assembly GCA_004027595.1. NCBI lineage: Eukaryota > Metazoa > Chordata > Mammalia > Rodentia > Dinomyidae > Dinomys > Dinomys branickii. The sequence continues at coordinate 6,661 of PVLD010013791.1, read as the reverse complement.
CATGGGAAGCTGAGTTTAAATATGGTAGACTAATCAGTAGTAGTGCTGTGGGCACCACCAGCTTCTTTTAATCCGAATAATAAGGAGAATTAAAAGCAAAAAGATTAGAAAAACTTCTTTTGACCCCCAAAGAAGCACTTATAAAGTAAGAAGCTGAAGAAGGATGGTTTTGAAGGGATTAAAGCCATTATGAAAAGCGAAGTATTTTTAACTGTGACAAGAAGGGAGATGACTTAAGAGCACGTCAGGAACTATTGTAGGCTGAAGGGTGCAATGGCGTGAACATTTCATTCGAGAACAAAGTTCCTGGGCCCACAGTTTGAGAAGAGTCACCTAGGGACATTGGTACCTTAGGATTCATTTCATTACACTCAACCATCAAGCCACTCAGAAGCTGCTACAAGCATGGTACAGGGAGTCCTGATGGCTGCGTGTACTAGTTGATGACCATGGTGTTGTCTATGTGGTACTAGTTTTACGAGCAGGCAGAATGTATGAGCGGTGGGTTTGTGGAGGCTGCAGCCCAGATTTCAAAGGAAGGTCTGGGAGGTCAGCAAGTAAACATGGGACATAAAGCATGAAGCTGTGGAAGAGAGTCCAATGCAAGAGAGAGACCTCAGGAACTTGGAGATATCAGGAATGTGAATATTCTGAGCAGGAAAACCATAGAGAATAAGTACAGTCATCCAAGACAGAGGTGATGTGAGCTGAACCTAGCAAGGTCATAGGCGTGGGACCTCCCGGTCCCTCTGAAGTTTACATCTCACCACCGTGTTCCTTTGATGCCACACATGGAGCTAACAAGACAATATTTGGCATCTGGGCTTTGGTCTTGATTTGGTCTGATTGTTTTCTGTTCACCTATTTACCCTTTTGGAGTGAGAATATTTATCATATACCTTTTAAAATTCATCTGCAGTTCACAAATTAGAGGTTGGCTTGATCTCAGGCTGAATTTAGACTTGAACTTGGACTGGAACTGAGTTGCTGGGGAAGGCCTTATTGCATTTTTTGTTGTTGCTGTTATCTGTAAATGAACTGTCCCTAAACATGTCTTTTTTTTCTTTTTGCCAGTACCGGGGATCAAACTCAGGACCTTGTGCTTTCCAGGCAAGCACTTATTCCATTGAGCTATATCCCAAGCCCACATCCATTATTTTTTAAACTGTTATTTTTAGTATAAATATTTGATACTAAAATATTCAGTACAGATGTTTTGTACCATCTGTACTGAACTTTAGAATTATGACATTTAAGGGGGTATTCAAAAGAAATTAAGCAAATAATTTTTACTCAATATTATGAGTATATTGTGAGAGAATATTTTGGTATTGGTTAGTAATCACAAGGCCTCACATGTGATCAGCAACCTTTCTACTGTCACACCATACCCTAACCCAAACGTTCATAATTTTATCAATAATTATAAAAACATGGAAGTAAAGATATACAAATGATATGAAAATTTACACTTTATGAATATTTATAAATCATTTGTAGTATATGGACATAAATATTTCCTTTTTATTTATGACATGTATTTGTCACTATAAAATGGGTGTTAAATTGTGCTAGAATTTGACAGAGAAATATTAATCTCATATGCACAGTCTGGAACTAATGGTTCACACTCCATTCTAATTTTGACACTTCTCTCTATGTATAGTCTATGCTTCCACTTCACATCATTAAAACACAGTAGCTTGACAGTTGCTGGAGGCATATGTGTGACCAAGAACTACCTTGATTAAATAATAATGAGTAATTTCTGCCTAGCAACCTATCAGGAGAAACTGATTTGAAAGCATACCTTACTGAAGTGTTTCATTGGATATTATGAATGACATTCTGTTATACAATTGTTTATTTTCCCTGTTTTGCCAACATAAAATTTAGGACTGCAAAAGGTAATTCAATTAGAGTTTCCTGCCATCTAGGAAGGAAACAAATTAGAGATTCCTATCAGCTGTATACATATCTGCAACTATTCATATTGAGATAAAGACACCCATATAGTGTTTCAAATGAGTTAATAATACCAGAGTATGGTGGCACATGTCTGTAATACTAGCACTTGGGAAGCAGAAGCAGGAGAGATCATGAAGAATTCAAGGCCACCTGCACTACATAGTGAGTTCAAGGACAGTCTGAACAACGAGACTCTGCCTCAACAACAAAAAATATTGTTAATGGCATTAGATATTTCATAGGATTCTATTGAATATTTAATACCTTAACATACATTAATTTTTTCTAGAACTTTCTAAATATTTAACTCATTTTAGCATTTGTGCAGTCATGGATTTAAAATTATATGATGATTTAAAAAAATAAATATCAACATATTCTTTATTAACTAGGTATAACTGTCCTCAACAAGTGTGGCCAAGTGATTTTTGATTTGTTTGCTTCTGTGAGTATGAACCTGTGCATATTGTGTTGAAATTCAATCATGTGGTAATACACCATATAAGTAAAGATTTCTCTGTGGATTAAATTTATGAAACGCAGAGTAGGTAAGAGATCAGAAGGAGTAGAACATTAATGTTTCACGTAGCTCATTATGTGACCATCATTGCTTGGTTCAGAAATTTGTAACTGTTCTTAGAATTTGTAAATATATGATTACTATATTTGACAGGTGCATCATTGAAATGATTGGTCTATTAAAAAGGTGAGAATTTATAAAAGTTCTCTTAAAAGTTATGCAATCACAGAAACAATAAAGACTTTTCAAATAGTGATATGCTTTAAAAAGCTAGCTGGTATTTTTAAAAAGTACCTTCTTCCCATTTCATAATATATCTTGTATCTTTTGGATCTTATTTTCTCTTTAAGTTACTTACATTAGAAAGACAATATAATGTTTGTACATGTGAGTCTGATTTATTTCACTTATAAGTACGGTCTATGCATCCATTTACCTGTAAAAGCCTGGAGTTTAAACAACTGGGATGGGGAAAAGGAGAAAAGAAGGAAGGGAAAATACATACACAAAAGACAGCTAAGATAATTACACTACAAATTTATATTAGTAAATTAAAAGAACAGGTTGTGCTTATATTGTTTAATTTTGCATATCTATATCTTGTACTCTGACAAACTACTTTGAAAATTACAATACACAATACATTAACCATTGTTAATCTTCTATTATTGTGTTTGAAATTCTGTAACATTCTTTATTTTTTTAAATAAAAAAATAAAAAGTAAAATTCAAAACCTGCATTAGATTAATTCAAGGAGTTTTCTTGTGTAGTTTTTGGGGTCTTCCACGTAGAGTATCATATCATCTACAAATAGTGATAATTTCACTTCTTCCTTTCCTATTCTTCCTATTCTTATTCCTTTTATTTCTGTCTCTTGTCTCGTTTCTCTTGCTAATGCTTCCAGAACTGTGTTGAATAGAAGGGGTGACAGTGGACGTCTTTGTTTTGTTCCTGATTTGAAGTAAAAACTTTTAGATTTGTCCATTTAATATGATATTGGTTGTTGGTTTGTCATAGATGGCTTTTATCAGATTGAGGTAAAGAACATCTACCTCTATTTTCTGTAGGGCTTTTATCAGGAACGTGTGTTGGACTTTGTTGAAACTTTTTCTGAGCCTATTGGGATGATCATGTGATTTATGTCTTTGGTTCTATTGATATGGTATATAACAATTAGTTGATTTGCAAATATTGAACCATCCCTGCATTCCTGGAATGAATCCAACTTGGTCATGCTGTATGATTTTTCTTGACGATTTGCTGCATTCTATTTGCTAGAATTTTATTGAGTATCTTTGCATCTATGTTCATTAGGAAGATTGTTCTGCAGTTCTATTTCTTGGTGGGGTTTTTCTCTGATTTGGGTATCAGTGTATTGCTTGCCTCCAGAAATGAATTAGGGAGAATTGCTTCCTGTTCAATTCCATTGAAGAGTTTGAGGAGTGTTGGTAATAAATATCTGAATTTCTTGTAAAATTCTGCTGTGACTCCATCAGGGCCTGGGCTTTTCTTTGTTGGTAAGTTTTTAATCACGTTTTCAATCTCATCAATTGTTGTTGGGTTGTTCAGGATTTTTATATCTTCTGGATTCAACTTTGGTAATTCATACATATCTAGGAATCTGTCCATTTCTTTTGAGTTTTCTATCCTATGGGAATAAAGATTTTCAAAGTAGGTATTAATGATCTTTTGAATTTCTATAGGATCTCTGGTGATTTCATCCTTTTCTTTCCTCATTGCATGAATTTGAGTCTTTTTCCTTTCTTTTTTTGATAAGGTTGGTTAGGGGTTTATCAATTTTATTTATGCTTTCAAAGAACCAACTCTTTGATTCATTTATTTTTTGTAGTGTTTTCTTTGTCTCAATTATATTAATTTCTGCCCTGGTCTTGATAATTTCCTCCCTCCTTTGGGCTTTGGGCTTGACTTATTCTTCCTTTTCTAAAAGTGTGAAGTGCAGCATTATTTATTTGTTCTCTCTCTGTTTGCCTTATGTGTGAGTTCACTGCTATAGATTTCCCTCTGAGGACTGCTTTCATTGCACACCACAAATTCTAGTAAGTTGTATGTACATTTTTATTTGTTTGTAGGTATTTTTGAACTTCTTCCTTAATTTCTTCTGTGACCCATTTGTTTTCAGGGGGTTGTTATTTAATTTTCAAGTGTTTATGGAGTTTTTGGAGTTCCTTTTGTCATTAATTTCTAATTTCATTGCACTGTGGTCAGATAATATGCATGGGATAATTTCAATCCTTTTCCACTTAGGTAAGTATGCGCTATGGGCTAGAATGTGGTCTGTTTTAGAGAAAGTCCCAGGTGCAGCTGAGAAAACTGTGTGCTCCCATATTTATAGCAGTGCACTTTGCCACTGCGAAATCATGGAAGCAAAGCAAACATCCATCCATTGAGGAACGGATAAAAACATTGCAATATTTTTATATAGTGGAATATTATTCAGCTATAAAGAAAGATAAAGTTGAGTCTCTTACAGGTAAATGGTCACAACTATACACCATCCTCATAGTGAAATAAATCAGACCTCCATGGGTAGGCAACATATTGTCTCACTAGTATATGACCCTGAAAGAGTGAATAAACATTAAGTGGTATCATAGACATTGTGAAAGGAAAAGAAACTTCTCAAAAGTAAAAAACTGGGATGAGGGAAAAGAGAAAAGAAAGAAGGAGAATTATGTACATATGTATACAGAGGATAGCTCACATGGTTGCACTACTGACTTCTATTGCTTTACTGAAAGAATCAGTTAATGATTAATTATTTGATCAATTTTACATGTCTCTATTGATTGTCCTGAGAAACCACATTGAAGACATCAATATAAAACAAAACAGTCATTGTTAATTTTCTACCATTTTGTCTGTAATTCAGTATTGCTTGTATTGTTTTTATGCTATTTTGTAAGTGGAGGTCTGTTTGTTAATATCCTTTCCTTCTTTTTTTAAAAAAATAAATGTAAAAGAATCTACATTTGTCTTCCGAACCCAAACCCTTCATATTATAATTTCAATAATATACCAGAATCCATATTATCTATATAGTATTCCTACCTCAAATATTACTGATAATTGTGATTTTGAATAAGGTATTTGATTTTATGCATAACAGCTTTATAGGTAAAACATTTTATTTTTTAACTATGTGGATAAAATTATTTGAAAATATTAACACTCACGTTATCAGTATATACGTAGTGAACTTTAAAATCAATAACTGAAGAAACAATACAGCCTCATAACTGATATTTAGCACATTGCACAACTATGAAAATATGTAAAACAATAAGAAACTAGGATTTTAAGTTTCTCTTAGCTTTCCTAGTGTTACCGTCTTTCAGTAATTTTTCTTCATTCTGCACTTTAGTGGCATATAGTTTAATCTTTTTTTTTAATTTTAAAAAAATAAAAGTACAAAAACATACGAACAAACAGACACCAATTAGCATAAAAGATAGTACAGTCACAACTAATCTACAGACAAGGTGACATGGTCTCAACAGTGGTTATTGCTTTATCCATTGATATCTTCGAAGTGTAAACATATGAACCCATATGCAGACATGAAAATTTAGTCAGATAATTAATCTTCTCAACAAGAGAAAAAATACAAAAACCAAAAATCCAAAGACAAAAAACAAAACAGGCAAACAACAACAACACCAACAACAACAAAAAAACCACCAATAGTTGCTGCTTTGCATATTGATATCTTCCAAGTGTGTGTTCAGGATAACACATACAGACATACAAGATTGATCAAATAACCCGTCATCGATTATTCCTTAGCATTAAGTGATATAATACAATAGTAGAACCATGTTAGCCCTCCTGTTTATATGTATATTCATATATACATACATACGTTTTTGTCTCTTTCTTTTCTCCTTTTCCTCGTCCCATCTGTTCTGTGTTTTAGAACAGATTTCCTTCATGACTCTTAGTGTATATTCCCACTCTCGGGTTCTTACACCAGTGATACAATACGTTGCCTGCACATGTATTGCTGATTTATTTCACTTATGAGTATGGACTCCAGTTTTGACCACTTGCCTACAAAGTCCCCAAAACTGTCTTTCTTTATAGCTGAATAATATTCCATTATATAGAAATGCCACAATTTTTTAATCCAGTCTTCTGTGGATGGGCACTTGGGT
>PVLD010013790.1:0-54671 GCA_004027595.1 Dinomys branickii | reverse complement strand
AGGGCAGGGTGGTGGTGCAGGCAAAGAGCACAGCTGGCCCAGCAGCTTCGCCCGCGCCCCAGGTAACTCTCCCGAGTGCTCCTAGGCTGTTCTGGAAATACACACGCCAGGATTTCCAGTTTCCTCTGAGTAGGGTAATGGTGCGAATATGTTACCCTTTGTATCTTGTGCTTTCCAAGGCTTTTTAAAAAAAATCAATGTACATTTTGTTTTCAGAAGTAGCACATGTGATTCATGAACGTACAAGATTCAAGCCACATGTAAGTACATTCAATAAAACGGGAGCGCGCCTGCCCCTCCCCTCTTCTTCTTCCTTCGGAGGTGACCGCAGAGAGCGTTAGATGCCGACTTTCCAGAGCTTTCCTTGTACTTCTGCGGACACACAAATGCATAATATCTTGAAAGGTTTTGGCAAAGAGTGGCACAGTGGCCCAGGCATGTACCCAGCTACTTGCACGCCAAAACACTCTCCCACTGTTGAATCCTGTGGGGTCAGGGTCCTGGAGATTCGACCTCAAAAAGTCGAAGTGCTGCTAAGGTGATGTCAGGATGACAGGGAGAGTTCTGAGTCAATGTCCAGGTTTAAGGCCCAGAAGCCAGGAAACCCCGTGGCTTCACTCGAGGAACGCGTGGAGGCGGCGGTTCTTTCCCCGCAGGCCTCTTGCTTTACCACGAGGCGGCGCTAGTGAGCAAGGCTGCGACGTGCTAGCTCGTTTAGGGAGGGGAGGGTGCAGGAGGCAGGTGCAGGAGGCAGGGGCTAGGGGTGTATGAAAGGAAGGCAGCGCTGCGAGGTGGGCCCGGGGTCTCAACGTGCCTGCCTACCCAGCTGGGGCCTTGACGGAGCTAAGAGGACATCCAATTTCTGCTTTCTGAACGGAAGCAACAGAAAACGAAACCCACCCAGCCTAGGCAGTGATCAGCAAGGAAGGCTTGAGAAGGTGAACAGCAGACCCTTGTGTAAGAAGGGGCCACGTGCTGAATGCAGGGTCCGGCGGCAGCGCGAGGAGGCGGGTAGCGATGTAAAGGAACCAAGTGAAGGATTATTTTCTGAGGAGAGAATTGTCCTTTGTGTAATTTGCTGAGTTTGATAAATGGGCTTTTCCATCCCAAAGGCCGGCTCATCGGAGGTCCCCTTGTGATTCATCATTTGCCGAATCACTGCTGGCCCGGCTTTTGTCACTCTGAGTTCTTTCTAGTCACTCTTAATTTACTGCTAAAAGTCATTAAAAACAGCTGGACATGGTGGCGTGTGCCCACAGTACCGACACTCTGGGAGGCTGAGGCAGGAAGGTGGCAAGTTCGAGCCCAGCCTGCATAATTTAGGGACTTAGACTCTGTCTTACACACAAAAAAAAATTACAAAAGAGGCTGGGAATGTAGCTCATTGCAAAGGTACAGAGTTCAGTTCCCAGGACTAGTGGGGTGAGGAGTCATTAACACATATGGAGGACTCAGAGGCCAGTGACTAAACCCAGTATGCTACACCTCTTTTATAGATGAGAAAATGGAGATTAGGCTGACTAAGTGATTTAACTAAGGTCTGGGAAGTAGCAGGGGTAGAGCTGGCACTAAGCGCAGGTCCGCATGGCCCACAGTTCACAGTCTGAGCATTTCCTTGCTGGGGAACCATCAGCTTACTTAGTGAAGCCAGGTCACTTGACCAAGCTTCTCTCCACAGGATGTGACACACAACCCATGGCCTTCTCCCTCTCTGCACGCCGCTGCCTTCCTTGGACCCAGCTTCCGGACCGTGTGGTCCTCAATAATACAGAGGTGCGGCTTGGAGTGGATGGGAAGCAGTGCTGTGCATCAGAACGGCTGGCCTTTGCTTCGGCCTGCGGGGGCCTGCAGAGTGGGCTGGGAAGACCAATGGCTTGCAGCAGGTTACACCCACACTGCATACCCCTGTACTAAGAGATTCAGATGCCAGAATGCAGCCAAGCAAAGTGGCATGCAGAGAGGGCAGCCTTGGCCGCTCTGCAGGACCAAGAAGAAAGGCAAGTTTCTAAGAGACTCACTCTCTGCGGGAAAGGGAAGTGATGTTAGCCCAGCACTTGGCTGGGAGTCAGGGGGGGGGGGCGGGGGGGATGCTTCCAGCTCTTGGGTCTTAGCAAAGGAGAATAAGAAATTGCTGAGAGTGGCCAACTGGTTATAATTAAGAGAACCTGGGAGACACAGAACAATGTGAGGGCTGACAGCTGTCCTGGATCTGGGGCCTCTGTCCTGGGAGCTGCTGTGGGGGAGCCAGGAGCAGCTCAGGAAACCACCCACCCTCCCCTGCGGTGCAGACCATGTGGGCGCAGTGCGGGAGGTGGGGCCTTCCCCACACCCCAGGTCCCCGTTTCTGCTCCTCCGCCAGCTGTCCTCCCCTCCTTCCACAGTTCAGGCTCACTCAAGAAAGTGAACAAGCGTGGAGTGGGCTCAAACCCTGACTCATGTGCTTTCTGAATGACGATTTAACCTCACAGCCTCATTTTCTTCACCTCATAAATGGATAAAAACAATGCCCAACACATACACTGCTGTGAGGATTCAATTAGATGCCAGTGAAAAGTGGTTAGTGTAGTGCAGGGGTCAGCAGAGGCGGGCCTGCGACCTGCTTTTGTCTGGCCCCTGAACTAACTATGGTTTTTTCACTTTTTAATTGTTAGGAAAGAAAAAAAATCAAAAGGATAGTACAGAGGTACCTCAGTTTACACACTTAATTCTTTCCAAGATTCTGGTTGCAAACAGAATTGGGTAACCAAAGCAAATTTCTCCATAAGGTCGACATTGAACCTAACCATTGAATTTGCTTCAGCTTTTGGCCAATTCAGTTTGTAACCAGGGTCATGGGAAGAATTAAGTTTGTGAACCGAGGTACTGTTCTAGGCAGCTGAGTTAGACAGAAATACTATAGGCGGTCAGACAGGGCCAGGCCCTCGAAGGAGCCAACATGAAAGACAAGATAAAATGCATATCTGCTGTGGGCCAGACATCAAGACAAAAGATGAAATAAATGCGCCCACATACGTCCCCCGGGAAGGACATCAGGGATATCTTAAATAGGTAGCGATTACATTGAGGAGTCCCTGACCCAGCCCCTTACAGGAAAAGCCCCTGTTCTGTGTTCATGACTGTATTCCCCATTTGATCCCAATTTAATCAATTTTACCTGAACAGTTCTTATTGGCTTGCCATAGTTTTGTCCATTTCCCATACCTTGGACCCGCCTTACCTCGTGGTTTTGCTCTATAAAAGTCCCTAGAAAAGATAGAGTCTTGGGGTAACCCACTCGGGCCCCCTTCTGTCCCTCTCTTGGACAGAAGCTTTCTTTCCCTCAATATTCTGCTCTTAACCTCCGTTGTTCCTAAAATTCAGTCTTTGATTTTAGAGAACATGAACTCAAACTTGTCCCAGATATCATTCAGGTTGAGAGTTTTTATTTTCCTGTATCAGTACCACGATAGATATACATATTTGTAGTTCCACAGTATTTTGTGACATGTGAAAGTTTTGTAAAATTGCAGTTTTACTGCAATACACTATGCCTTCCTGTTTACACATTATCTGCAGCTAATAACAAAAGAACCTGCTGGCCCCTCGCCATTCCCCACTCTTCCTGGGGTTGCTCGGATGGCTCCAAAGAGTGTGGTGACACCCTTGTCACGGGTCTCAGTGAACAATCACCCCCACAAGGGCTTGGGAGAACAGAGACCATCCAGTCTGCAAAGTCTAAACATGAATTAATGAAAATGTGTGCTGTTTAGGCTTGTGCAGGGAAAGCTTGCTGTCTTCTGGAAGAAGTGTCTGGCAGTGAGTGGTCAGGGAAATGTATGCCTGGTTACTATAATTATTGTTGTTGTTATGGCCCCTTTGGCCTCTGACTTTCAAATGACTATGTTCATGGCTTAATGGAAAGATCGTAAACCTCAAGGGCACAGAAGGGTTTCCGGGGATCTCTAGACTTCCAAAATTGTCGTGTGAAGTCTTGTGTGTGGTCCCTTCTGGGGAAAGGGCTGCCTATACTCACCTGGTTCTCAAGGGCATGTCCTCAAGTAGGTAAAGAGGTATAGGTTTGATACCTTCTTTGCCCCAGGTAAATCAATCTGTACTTTCTCCTGGGTACCTGGAGACAACATCTGTGATGATCATCTACTGAAGGACACCCCCATGTGAGGGGAGGGGCCTAGTTCTGAGCTGTCTGGCTTGGACTGAGTCCAGGCCCTTTCCTGCCCTGGCTGGACTCCTTCTCTGAGCCTTGGCTTCCTTACTGAATTGTTGCAAAGGTGAATTCAGTGACGTTGGTCCAGTGGTTGGTACAATGTCTGGCACACAATAGGAACTGCGGAAATGAGAGCTACTGTTATGGCTTGTGTCTAGGTGTCCCCCCCAAAGCCTCATACAATCATGGGGCAGGCTTCTAGAGTTTATGATGGACTCCTGGTCCAATGCTGGGATTATAGGTGTGAGTGCTACACCTACTCTAGGGTTGGCAGCCTGTATACGATATAATGGAGGGAAAGAGGGGCTCGTTCGCAGCTGCCCCTCCCCCTTTTGCTCTAGTTGCCTTTGCTGTTCTCGGCCACCATGAACTGCTGCCCTCTGCCATGTGCCGCTCTGCCGCGGAGCCAGCTGAATATGGAGAGAAACATCCACAAACTGTGAGCCAAGTAAACCTTTCCTTCCTTAATTTTAGGTGTTGGGTATTTGTCTCAGCAATGAGAGAAATGTAACCAAGACAGCTATTATTACTATACTAAGCTTTGCATATTCAGAAACATTCCTCAGGTCATTAGGCCCATAGAAAAAAGTTACCCTAACCAGATACGGTGGCACACACCTATAATTCCAGCACTCTGGGAGGGTGAGGCAAGAGGATTATAAATTCACACCCAGCCTGGGTCATTGTCTTAGTTACTTTCTTATTGCTGGGAAAAATACCTGAACCCACAAGTTAAAAGAGGAAGCTTTTTTTTTTTTTTTTTTTTTGTCTTTTTGAGACAAGTTCTCACTATGCAGTTCAGGCTGGCCTTGAACTCATTTTGTAGCCCAGGCTGGTCTTGAACTCACACCCATCCTCCTGCCTCAGCCTCCCAACTGCTGGGATTATAGGTGTGTGCCACCACACCCGGCAGGAAAGGTTTATTTTAGCTCACAACCGGTAAACATTTTAGTCCAGAGTCTGTTGGTTCTAAGGCAGGGCAGCATAACAGAGGAGCAGGCAGAGGAGAAACAGTCCGTGGTGCAGCAGGCAGGAGGCAGCCAGCCTTCCTTCTTTCCCTTTTTATTCTGTCCAGGCTACAAGCCTATTGGTTGGTGCCATGCACACCCAGTGTGTGTCTTCTGTCTTCAGTAAATCCATCATCCACACGCAGAACTAGGCTAAACCAGTTACTGAACTAATCACACCCATGATCCAGTTACCTCCTAAAAGCCCCATCTATGAGCACGTGAGACTTTGGGGGTTGTGATGGTTGATTGATTATGTCAATTTGAGTAAGAGAAACTCAACCAGAGTGACTCAGCAATTCCACACCCTAGGGGGGCTTGTCACCCAGATGGTATAAAGGGGAAGTGAAGAGGGATGGAAATGCTTCTGTTTCTTTCGGGGAACTCCAGTCTTTGCCATCACATCGGTCGTCATCTCCTGGCTTTCAGTGGAGACCCATCGGCCTCCTGCTATGGACTGACGTAGGACACTGCAGTGAGCTCCAGACCTTTGACTGAATCCATTAAGCTCAAGTGCAGACACCTTCTGCGCTCTTCCACATCCACTTCTATGGGTGGCCATTTTAAGCTAAATTTATGAATTCTTATATATCTGTATATCTTGTGTTGTATCTGTTTCTCTAGTAAATACTGACCAATACAGGGGTATATCTAGATATAACCCGTAACAGTAAGTTAGTGATTTTGCAAAACCTTGTCTTCAAATATAAAAGACTGGGAATATAGTTTAGTGCAAAGGCCCTGGGCTCAGCTCCCAGTACACACACATACACAAAAGCCAGGTGCCATGGCACAGGTCTGTAATCCCAGCTACTCGAGAGATGGAGTCAGGAGGATCACAACTTTGAGCTAGCATGGGCAATTTAGTGAGACCGTGTCTGAAAAAAATAAAAGGGCTGGAGTGTGGTCCAGCGGCAGAATACTTTCCCAGCATGCACAAGGTTTCCTTGGTTTCCATCTACTCCAAAACATGAAAGCAAGAAAAGCAAGCTGCTCCCCTGTTGGTTAAATTCCCTTTGCTTATTCTTCACCTATAGTTTTGGTCCTAGTCACTTAAGCAAGTTGGTTAACTAAACAATGAGTACACAGAGTAGCAGGTCTCCAGTTATGTTTTTATATGTTCAGTGGTCTCATTTAAACAAGGGCAATGGAGAATGCTCTTAATGGTGAAATAAATGAAATCTGCAGTTTCGGTAGTACAAAAGCCTGTACCATTTCAGGCTTTTCCAAGGAGCGAGGACCTCAAGCTGGGATCTCAGTTTTCCCTTAAAATGCTTCTCCTGGAACCACATCTCCCTGTCCAGCCACTGCAAGTTAACAGTTTCATTCCAGAGCCCAGGGGGAGGGCACAGGGCATCCCTGCTGCCAGGCTGTCCTCAAGATGAGTCTCCTGGACACACACAGGCTGGTTCACATCCAGCCCAGCCCGGCACTGCCCACCCCAGGCGCAGGGTGTAGGCCCATTCAGCAGGGCCTGGTGGCTCCAAACAACAGCTGGAGATCAGAAGTAAAGACTTCCAGCTACAGGCAAATATTGCATTTTTTTGTGGGTGAAATATTTCATTCCCAAAGTGCGCCTTTCGGCTGAGCAAAAACAAACCCCCACGGTGACCCAACCCTGCCAGAGGAACAAAAGCTTTCCAGTTCTCGGAATCCAAGAGACTGTCTGTACTTCTGTACACTCAGGACCTAGTGGGGAGCGGAGATCGCTATGTGATTCTCAGGCGTGCAGACAAGGTCACCCTTGTGCAGTCCTTTCCCTCCACATAGGAAGAACAGGCTTTCATTACCTGACAAAGGATGAAACTGCTGCTGGCTCTTGGGGATGTCTGACAATGCAATGCCAAGCTCAGTGGTCCCAAACTGGGTACGGTAGCACACACCTATCATCCCAACACCGGGGAGGCTGAGGATCACTTCAAGTTCAAGGCCAATGTGGGCTACATAAGCAGGTTCAAGACCATTCTGAACTACAGAGCACGACCCTGTCTCAAAAAACAGAACACATAAAAATGTGAGTGGTCCCTAAAGTGCATGCAAATGGGTTGGGGTGGTCTCTTCCTGACACCACTGTCCCATAACCCAAAGGGGATTCTTTTGACAGAACAGCTAAAGGTTCTGGCCACAGTTATTTATTTTTCTGTTGCTGCCCAATTTGTCTCTAAGAAATTCACCAGCAAGGCCACCCCGTTTGTTTTCCACCAGCCATTTCCTGCCATTAAAAATATTTTCCTTCATGGAAGGAAAGAGCTTCTGGGAAAGAGAAGGAAGTCTAAGTGAAGGTAAACAGTAAGGCGAGACCAGACCTCAGAGGTGCCAGCTGTCCTACTGCAAGGGTGGCAGCAGGGTAGAGGCTGGGAGTGGAAGCTGGGCCTGGGCAGGGAGGTGGGAAGGAGGAGCACATACCTGCCCAGCGGATGCCCCTTACAGACAAGTACCTGGGTAACTGCTCTTTTACATGCATGCCCTGATGTATACCTGTCTGCCCTGTGCAGCTGAGTAACAAACATACCTGCATAGGTGAAGGAGGCAGAGATCAGAATTTCACTTGAGCAACTGTGCATGGACAACTCATTGTGAAATTTCTCATATAAATGATAGTGGTCAGACCCTGGTGGGCACTGGAATTATCTGGGAAGCTTCCCAGGGAGGCCAATGTGGTAGGTCTGGGGCAAGGCCCAGGCACCCTTATTTTGACCAAGCACACAGGGGTCCCTGGGAACTACACTCAGAAACATGTTTGTATCCAAGGTGGTGAGATTCTTTGGTTGGACTGGTCCATTTCCCCTTTTCTCCAAAATCCCTACATACCTAGTAAACCTGGCTGGATTTAGGAGATTAAAGTGGCCAAATCAGGTCCTGAGAATTTGGAGTTGGGACTCAACTAGCAGCTTGTGTGTGCCTGACCCTGTCAGCTCAGAACCCTTGTTTGAGGTCCTTGGCCTCAGGGACACCCCGCCCCAGCCTGGCCCTGCCCTAGTGCCCCTGCACCATACTCAGGATGAGCTAAGAATCTCCGTTCCCTGCTTCCCTGTATGCCGCGGTCTCTGGAGGAGCTCTCAGAAAAACAACAGCCCAGGGCCCATCGCTGTTTCTACAACAATGAGAATATTTATTTTCTCCAGACAGTAAAAATAACATTTTTCTCTCTTTTGTAAAAGTACCATTACATTCCATTTTCTTAAATAACAAAATCCTAAAAATATATATTAAATTGTATACAGTGCATCACACTTCATTTTATATTTTAAAATACATGATGTTTCTATTTTATTCTCAAAGTTGCATATTAAGAGCATATTTACAAATAAAGCCTTGTCATCTAAAGTCAAAACCCCGCCTGGGAAGTGACTTTGGATGTGGGAAGGTCCTGGTGCCAGGTGAGCCCCAGGGATGGCAGCCCAGGAAGGGGACCTCCTCCGACGCTTCCCTTCTGAAGCAGGAGATTCACCTCTGACCGCCCTCCTCCGCCCGCCCCATGTGTGCCTCAGCGAGTGCCAACCCCTGCTTGGCAAGCCAGGAGCTGTGCCACAGCCCCCAGTGGTCTGCCTCCCCTGAGCTGTCCAGCCTGAGGGGAGCTGGCAGAGGCTGAAGATTTGAAAACCACCCCACACCAGGGCAGCTCAGCTGAGAGACCTGGTCAGGAGGTAGAACAGCAAGGAAGGTAAACAAAGATACCAAGAAACAGTCAAAGTGTTAAAACTTCCCCAGGTTGTAACAAAAGCCAACATCAAACACGGAACAGGACGTGTGAAACCCAGGAGGGCCCTGGATGACTGGGCTGTGGAGCAGGGGCTCGGCCAGGCTCTGGGAGGCCGGGTCTCGAAGGCTGCCCCGTCTAAGTGCTCGGGAACATTAAGTGCATGGTGCCCCTGGGAGCTGGCAGGGGCCTGCTGTGTGCCCTGCTGGTCGGACCAGCAGCCAGATTGAGATCCCAAGTAGGGTCAGGAGGGCTCCTGGCTGGCCTGACTGGGGCAGGGTGGTGGCGTCAGGCCCAGGCACGCCTTGGGTTCAACCTGCGGGCCAGGACAGCTGTACTTGCAAGTGCTTTGATCTTTGTGGGCTGCTGGCTGACTGAAGTCTGGAGCCAAAGCCCTCAACCTGGTGCTGACTGATGTGGGGAAAGGCACAGGGTTCATTCCTGTGCAGCCTCTGCTTTGAAATGGACTGGACAGGCAGGGAAGAGCATAGGGCACCCATGGCCTCCCGTCGGCCTGCAGAGGGACCTAGGCAGCGAGACACGGCCCGACACCAGGCCGCCGGGTCCCAGCCGGCTGAGATGCAGTCAGCACAGGAGCAGGACACGGTGGGAGCACACTCAAGAAGGCAGGCTGGGTGCTGCCGGGTGCGGGCCTGCCCCTGCCTCTTTCAAGGCCTTCTGCTGCATGGTCCTTTACTTTCCTCAGGGTCACCCCTTTCCAGTCCCCTCCAGTCCCTCCTCTCTTCTAAAAGTGTTTCTTAAAAGACCAAGTGCCTTTTCCTGCAGTGCTCCCAGAAGTGGAGGCCTGCCCCAGCGGAGGTAATTCTACTTCTCCGGTGCTTACTTGCCACAGGGGTGCTGCTAACATGTCCTAGCGGAGGCCATGGCCAGCCATTTATGGTGTTTGGCTTGGGTCAGTTTACAGCCCTGCTCCCCACATGCTGTCCTGAGGTGGGTTTGGGTTTCCTGAGGCTGCTCCCTGGAGAAGAAGTCGGTCCTGGAGGCACTGGGCTGTGCCCAGGCCAGGCAGGAAGAACGCAGGGGCATCACCTGTGCTTCCTGGGCCTCTGAGAAAGGGCTGCTCCAGCTTCAGTTCAGACAGCGCCTGGGCTGGGGCATGGCCTCCTGCACCCTGAGATGTAAGGATGGTAGATGAGTGGTCTTCAGGAAGCCCAAGAGAGCCTCGGCCCGGGGCAACTGAGCAAATCCCCCTGGCCAGGCCGGCCCTTCCCAGGGACAAATTCCACACCATCTCTGAGATGTACATGCAGCTATTCACAGCACAGGCCCTTTGTGACTGCCCACACCTGACATCAGCATTTGACAAGAGATTCCACAAAGGCCCAGAATAGCTGGCGGGGAAACTGCACGTGTCAGTCTATTTCCAGTGGTCCTAGTGTTACAGGCCTCTGTCTCTGGACTCAGGGGCCTGTGGACAGCTGCTCCAGGGTGACCTCCCTGTCTAGATCGAAGTAGGAAGACAGCACCCAGCAGCTCCAGGCCCTCAGCAGTCTTGCAGAGGGCCGGCACCAGTGCTCTGCCACCCCGTGGACACACTGTCCCTTTTCTCTGAATGCCCCTCTGCATACTGGCTCCAAATGTCTCTCCTGGATTCATGTTGCCAAATGTCACCTCTGTCAGCAGACGTTACCCAGCTGGCCCCACACAACCTCTTATCTTCCTGGGAGCAGCCAGGTATGGATGGGTTGCTAGAGTCCCAGGAAGGGTCACGGCAGGCAGTGGCTTAGGGATCTGAGGGAGGTAGCCTTAGAGCCAAGGTGGGCACCTAAGTGGGCAGAGGTACACGAGCACCGGGCCTGAGGGCCGCAGGAGAGCCACGCTCTGACAGGGTCGTGGGCTGCTCTTCTCAGCTGCCGTTGGCAAAGCCTGCTTCCGGAGGGCGGGAACTCTAAATCAGAGATGGCACTTATTCTCACGACCAGTGGCCACTGCAGCTGGAGCTCTCAATCTTCAGGCGTATCCTTGGAGGATCTCCAGTTCCCAACCCTCCTTCTCCTCACCCTGTCTCTCCAGGTCACCTCTCTGTGTGAGGGGCAACGTGGCACGGGGCCGGGGACAAGGGCCCTCTCCCTCCCCATAGAATCACTCATGATCCCACTGTGCTCCAGTAGGAAAGGGCAGAGCACACAGTCCCGAGTGTTTTTTATCTTCTTTTAAAGCGGGGTCTGCAGGCCCCATGTCTCGCACGGGGCTGCCTAAAGGCTGCGCCAGTCTTTATACTCCCTGTTCTGAACTAAGAGTCAGCTAAGAGAACAGAGAGCCCAAGACCTGGCTCAGGTTCCACAGGACCATGAGCAGCTCAGGGGCCAGCCCAAATAAATCCAACTCACAGCTGAGTGCAGTGGTGCACTCCTATAACGCCAGATATTTGGGGGTGCTGAGGCAGGAACATCACAAGTTCAAGGTGAGCCTTGGCAACTTAGTGAGACCCTGTCTCAAAATAAGATGAAAAGGGCTGGAGATGTGGCGCAGTGGTAGAGCACACTTGCCTAGCATGTGCAAGGTCCTGGGATCAATCCCCAGTACCGCTCCCCACTAAAAAAATCCAATTCAGAAGGAGCTACTGAGTGCCTACAAACACTTCCAGTAGAGTCTGTAGCAGGGATAAATGAGTGGATGTTTTCTATGCCCACCCCTCAAGCTTGCTCTGTAGCTCACCAAGCTACGGAAAGAAGCCTCTAGAAAAAAGCATGTGTATGGAAGGCATCAGGCTTGATATGAACGGGGGTCACAGGCCCTTCCTCTCAGGCACTCTGGAATAGGCCCATCCTAGTCCAGCACTCTGACAGTAAAGCTCCAGAGTCAGTACAGAGCACCAGCCCTCTTTATGATTTGGGTTGCTAATACCCAGGAGCCATTACTTGTGTGGAACCAGGCTAGCCCTCAAGAGATCTGAGAATTGTTCTAGCCTGGCCCTGTTCCAAACTGTAAAGACCAAAGCAAACTGATCTGTGTGTGGACAAAACCAAGAAAAGCTCCATAGGCAGTAAACCTACCCACCACCCAGCAGTCATCTAAAGTGTACCTGAGCCCAATACTAGCTGCCCCCATCTCTGTCATTTTCACCTCCCTGTCTGACACCCCCACTGCTAGACCAGAGAGAGACGCAGGGAGGGCGAGGCGCTGGGCCTGGAGTCTCTTGCCCAAGTGCAACTGATGAAGCAGGAGGAATCCGGGCTCCGCTGCCCTTACAGCAGGTGTGTTCCTTTTCAGTCTCAGGACAGGGAGGCAGGGAAGAGCTGGTCTTTGTCAGAGGAGAACCATGGCAAGGTTGACCTTGGCAGCCTTGAGCTCAAAGAAGGATCCCATGTCCTAGGTATGATGGGGTTTTAGTCACTCACAAGGGGATTACGGTCATCTTGTTGACTCTGACCCTTGAGCTTCTTCTTAAAGATGGAAATTGATGTAGAAGGCTTATAAAAAATGCTCCAGATTTCCCCTGAAGCCCCTGGTTGACGGCAATCCCTAAGGTCCCCTGAAGCAGGAACACGATGGGATCTGTCAAAGAAAAACAACTTAAGGTTTCAAATGGATCAGAACAAAGCACCTCAAGCAACCTACCAACTCGTGAGGCACCTGTACTCATGAAACAGAATGTGTCCAGCGGGGCGGGTCTGAGGCAGGACCCAGCGGCTTCCTTTAGGAATCTGCAGGACTACCGTGCAGATGGAAAGCGGCCACCAGGGGAGCGCAGCAGGGCAGATTCCTTCTTGGAATAAGGTGGAACTAACGCTCTTTCTTGCTTCTTCCTCCCTTCTTCCCTCCCCTCCTCTTTATCTTCTTCTTCCCCTCTCTCTCTTGTGTGCTGGGACTGAACCCAGGGCCTTATGCACACTAGGCAGGTGCTCAATCACTGAACGACATCCCAGCTCTCACCTCCCTTTTCTAAAATTTTGAGCCAAGGCCTCACAAAGTTTCCCAGGTTGGCCTCGAGGTTGCAATCCTCCTGCCTCAGCCCCCCACCCCCAAATAGCTGCAATTGCAGGTATGTGCCACCGTGCTTGGCAACACAGAACTAACTGCCAGAATTATTCCAGTTTGGAAAACACTGGGCTAGGAAATTAAGTTTTCAAATTTCCCTTCTTTTTTTAGACAAACATACAAACATACAAATGCCCCATCTTCAAATGCCATTTACCTGAAAGCCCACTTAGCTAAAATAGGGTAAGGGGAAAATTTTTCTGCTTGAAATAGACACCTGCCTAACTCCAGCTCTGCAACCCCTCAAGCCGCTAGGCCAGGAAGCTACAGAGGGATCCCAGTGTCAAAGGGGAGTCAGATGTCCACTGTGAGGTCTCAGCCATGCTGGGAAATGCTGGCCCTACAGATAGTGACCTGTACTGTCGTTGTTGCAGGAACATGTGGACAGGACTGTGCCTGAGAGGATTCTCAGAAGATATGAAATCGTGACTTTAAAAAACATATATATGCAGTCAGTCCTCCAAATCCACAGGTTCTCTTTCTGTGGACTCAACAAACCATACATGAAAATACTTGAAAACAGAAACTGCACCTGTATTGAACATGTATAAGCCTTTTCTTGTCATTATTTCCTAAATAATTTAGTATAACAACTATTTACATAGCATTGACAATGTATTAGTCATTGTAATCCATTGTAATTGAGAGATGATTTAAATTTAAACCATGCAAGAGAATGATATGCTATTTCTATGCCATATTATGTAAGGGATTTGGGTAGTCAAGGAGTTTTATATTCTCTGGGGGAGGGGGTGTTCTGGAACCAAGTCCCACAGATACTAAGGAACTCTGTGTGTGTGTGTGTGTGTGTGTGTGTGTGTGTGTGTGTGTGTGTAAAAGGCATGAAAGTGGGCTTTAGTAAACAACAGTAAGGGCATTACTTCTGCTGAAGGAGTTCATGTCTAGGATAGAGATGTCTACGTAAGGTCATCATAGAATGTTTCAAGGTAGCCTTCATGGGACAACAGAGGATCCCACAGGTAACGTATGGCAAATGAGAAGGTTAGGAAACAGAGCTTTCACTGGACATCAGTGTGCAGGAAGGCTTTGTAATGGAGAGAGACTGCACCAGGAACCTCAAGAAAGAGAGTCCGAGTCTAGAAAAAATAAGAACAAACTGCTTGCTCTGTTAGTATATAAATATCAGCAACATAAACAGTTGCCCCTTTCCTGGAAGGTAGAACTATTAAACCCAACCCAAAATAAGGAAAGGAAATATTTTTTGCCAAATTGGTCAGAATTGAAGGATAAAGATGTATAAGCTACTTAAATAATTGTTTAAAATAATTATTATCAATAGTTTCTAAAATATTGGGATTCTCTAAGACTATTTCCCAATTTCTAGAAGGCCTAAGGAAGAGGCATGGCATTGTCCTAGGAATCTTTACTCTTACATACATAAAAAAGCTCTATAAGGAACCAGCACAAGTAGAAAAAATGGAAAATATTGCTTTCTGTGCCAGGATTGTTTCAGTCCTCCCTGAAACCATATCCTTTGGACACAGGAGCAAACATGATCCCTCCAACCTTAGTGAGATTTGTCCAGTTGTACATTTCACTCTACAGAGAAGGAGGAATGTCTGCTGCCTTATGTTGCTTAGGATTCAAGGCTTTGGAACCGTGTTCTGATGTTACAACTGCACCCAGACAAATGAAGCATAGGAGGAAAGGAATGCTGAGCCTCCCCTTCCTGGAGTCAGGCAGCTCTCTTGTACTCACTTGAACGTGACATGCAGAAGTATCTTGGCCACAATGGCTGTGACTGTGAGGATGAGGAGGGTCGCTAAGCCATATACTGTCCATCCTGCAAGTGAAAAAGAAAGTGTTTACTGATTCCGATTGTGCTTCAATCTCCAAGGAGGCCTGCAGCTGAGAGGTGCAGGTCCGGCTGAGGAGCCCCCACAGGCGGGGCAGCAAGCAAGACCAGTGGTGGGAGCCGCTGAGCTGGGCGCAGCAAGGAGCCCCGGCTTTCTCAGTACCTTGACCTGTTCTAGAAATACCTTGGGGTAGAGGCAGGCAGTATAACCAGTCTGAGAATCAGAGTGGAGGTGCTTTTACCTCTACCCCTGGGGCCACTGTGCCACCACTGATGGTTACACAAAGTCTTTGGTCTCAATTTTCTCATTTGAGGAATGAGCTGTGTAACTTACAAAATCCTACTGGGCCCACAGTCAAATGATGCAGAGCGAGTGAGTATTGGAGTGGCCACTTCCTTGACCTTCTAGGGTAGGCTCTGCAGGGCTAGGGGAGAAGTGTGAACACCCCTAGGCTAGGTCACTGCTGATCACCCTTCCCAGCTCCACTGCCTCTGCTAGAGGTCACACAGCCAGAACCCCAACCTGCCTCTGAAGGAGAAGACCCAAGAGCACTTTTGTGTCGTAACCACCTACGAAGAGCGCTACCTTCCACTCTGTGGCTGCCAGCCCCTACTGCTGGTGCCCAGGAATTGCTACCTGGGACAGTCTGCGGTGGACGGCTGGGGCTGGTGGTGATGACGTAGAGGACTTTAGAGGAGTGGGCAGCACTGACACTGAGGTTGGCCTGCTCTGTGATCACCTCAGCCAGCGTCTGGTTGACAGTGGGCCTCTCCTGCAGCAGTTCTTCTTTGATGGCTAGAATATCAAAAGGGATTAATAAGGGAAAGCCAATGGAAACAGTGAAGAGCTGTGAGGGAAGAGGGAGGCTGGTCAGGAAGACCTTCATTCTGATTTAAGTCTGGGTGCAATCACTTCCACTGGTCCCCCTGGCCCCAAAGCAGAACCCATGAGGCTCTGGCTCTAGCCCTGCAGAAGGCAGAAGAAAGGGGCTGGCAACTTCTAATTACATGACTGGTCTCCTTTCTGTGTCCCTACCCTGTGCTTTGCAACTGTCTTCCTCTGTCTTGAAGACTCTCTTCCTTCCTCTCTATAGCCTTACCTGCTCCTCAGGACTGTCCCACCTGGAGGGCAGGCCTCTTCCCAAGCAGCTCCTGTAGCACCCAGCATCCAAACCCTTCTTGAGCTTTGCCATTCAGGACAAAGGCTACGTCTCAACACCTGTGCTTCTTGGGTGAGGGCAGAGCTGTGCCTGGCAACCACATTTATATCAGAGGGGCAGAGGGTGTGGTTCCACTTTAAGAGGGTTGGAAAAAGAAAGTAAATAAGTCTGTGGGATTGGCTGGGATGTTTACAGGTGAGAGTGTAGATCAAATGATCGCTTAAAAGCCTTCCAATTCTGCCTCCCTCGGCTCCTCCCTCCTTCGTTTGTTACTCTTTTAGCCCTCCCGAGGGCCCCTCAGCAGGGATGTCTCACCTTGGTATAAGACAGCAAACCCCTGGGCCTGATTGACGCGGTCAGAGAAGAAATATAAAATGACAAAATCCAGGGAGACATTGAAGGACAGGGGTGGGCGGTTCCTCCCGCTGAAGCGGACCAGGACGCGGTGGGTGTAGCCGTCCAGCAGCTCCACCATGTCTGCAGAATCCCTGATGTCAAACAAGGTGAAGTTGAAGTGGATGTGGGAGGCTCCTGGGACCCGAATGGTCCAGTAGCAGACCCGCCCAGTGGCATAGGTGTCAGGAAAGTCAGGGGAATAGACCACGGATGTCATGGCTGAATAGTTCCCACCACAGGCACCAACAAGAGCTGCAGAAGACAAAAAGACAGCGGGCCTGAGGGCGCGCTCAGGGCACGCTCTCCATGCTGACACAAGGAGAACTCTTCCTAAAGAACAGATCCCATTTGGGATACTGTTCTCATCTATAACACCAGGCCATCTCAGATTTCACAATCCAGTCACAAAATGAATCACTTAAATTCTGAACAAATGACTGTGGAGACTTTTGTGATTTTGCCTAGGAGACCTTACACTTAGCACACAGCACAGTGGGGCGGCCTAGGGGGGGCCAGGCTGGAGTCAGAGAGTCTGGGTTTAGGGCTGACAGTTTTACCCTCCAGACCGCTCCCTTCTCTGTTTTCAGGCAGGGGCCACCATCTGCTCCTGTGTCGCATGATGGCTTGGGGGCAGATGAGATAAAGCACATGAGACCACTGGGACCTCTTGGCAGGGGCGGCCTTGTGGCTGCGTGGGCACCCCAAGATCTTACAGGTACAGTGCACACAGGAGGGGCCCACACTCATTTTGTAGCGGGAGGATTTTCTACATAGAGGAAAGACTAGATTCCCATTGTTCTGTACATCCAATTTCTCTGAATTTCTGTTTATGACCAGCAGGATCTAGGAAGGGGACACAACCACTTCCTATCTTAAGGAGTAAAACATAAACAAAATCTTGGAAATGAAAGGCCTAGGGAGGGAATATAGGGATACAATTTCAAAAGCACTTTTGGAGGAGTTTTGCTTCACTTTAGCATGCAGAAAGCAACACAAATGTGCTGCTAGGGCTGCAGGTGCAGTTCAGTGGTCGAATGCTTATCTAGTCTGCATGAGGTTCTGGGTTTGATCCCCTAGACCAAAATGTAAAATTAAATAAAAAAAGAAAGAACATACTGCTTTCTCATCCTATGAAGCTCAAAACTGAGAAGCTGAGGTCTTAAAACAACAGAGGAAATTTAATCCTAAAATATACAAACCCCTCCAAAAGGGTCAGACCTAAAGATGGTTGCATTTTTGACAGAGATGGGAGGGAAGGGTAACAGCCATAGAAAGAAGAAAGAAGAAAGCAGCTAAAATTACAAACCAAAACCAAAGTCTTTACAGCTAGGTGTGGGCTCGCCTCTCAGTTGAGAATAACGGGGAGCAGCACACACAGTGAAACTTGCATCCACTTGCAGGCTATTCTGTGCAGGCCTCCACAGTGCGCTGCCAAGGGGGACTGCAGTCAGGCAGCTGGCCAGGGTCCCCCTCAGTGTCACAGGTGTGCAAGAGGGAACAGGCTGCCGCTGAGGGAAAGCCTGAAACAGGGCCTGCTTGTCATACACTGCTCTCAGGGGAGGCAGCAAAGCCTCTTGCTTCTAGCACCACTGGAAAGGGGCTCAGAGGTAAGACCCTTTCGCCTGGGTGGAAGGAAGTAGGAGACTAGGAGAAAAGCAGAAACAAAAGACATTGACTCCTGGTTGCCTTCAGCCCTCCTGGGCCCAGGATCCTGCAGAGTACAGGTCTGCCATCCTTGGAGAGGGGCAACACAACTCTCTTTCCCAGGACAACCGCAGACCAAAGCAGAGTTTGACCGCCAGGGAGACAGAGGGCACAGGAATTCTGAAAAGGCCACACCCCTGCAGCCAAGGACATGTGTGAAGCCTGAGGATGAAACAGGAGAACGAGGAACCCTCTTTACCTCCCCACAAACAGCACAAGGAACAAGTAACAGCAGTCTACAGTGAGGGAGAGGCATGAAGTGGAGAAAGAGCTCCTCTGTGCACAGACATAGAGGAGAGACTCAAAGCTGAGAGTGCAGCTGGAACCCCACTGGTCCCCAAGCTTCCATGCTAGTGTACTAGTAGGCTACTGCTGGAGGAGTCTGAAGCCTTATGTGTCTTGAGGGTAATGTTAGAAGCAACGAAACCCAAAGGCTGCTCAACTACTGACAGATTGGCTTTATCCCTGTCAGGTACAAATGCCATGTACTTTAGTATCTACCACTCTCTACACAGGACACATGGTATTCAATAAAAATATACCAGCACTCTGTAGGAGGCTGAGGCAGGAGGATCACAAGTTGGAGTCCAGCCTGGGCTACTCAATAATACCCTGTGTCAAATTTGGGGAGGGGCTGGGCATGGCAGGTCACACTTATAATCCCAGCACTGGGGATGCTGAGGCAGGAGGGTCACTGTGAGTTAGAGGCCAGTCTGAGCTACATAGCAAGTCCCTGTCTCAAAAAAAGTTTTTTTTAAAGGTTAGGGATATAGCTTAGTGCAAACATTCTGGGGTCAATCCCTAGTACTAACAAAAAAACCTAAAACAGAATAAAACAAAACACTACTCAAGCAATAAAGAAGTGGAGTAAGACTCACTGTCAAGAAATAAAATAATTTTCAAAGAATCAGACTCACAAAGGACTCAGATGTTGGAGCGATTGGAGCCTCTACAATGAATATAGATGGACCTAGAAAGCCTCACGCACTCATAGGTGGGGCTTATAGCTGTCTTAGGAGGTAGAGTCTGGCTGAAGAGGCCACTGGAGGCACGGCCTAGAAGGGTTTACTTTCCGCTGGGTGTGGTGGCACAGGCCTGTAATCCTAGCACTGTGGGCAGGGGGAGTGGCTCAGACAGGAGGCTTACAGAAAGTTGGAGTCCTGTCTGGGCTATAAAGTGAGTCCAAGGCCAATCTGAACTACAGAGCAATCAATCAGTCAATCAGTGAATCAATCAATCAATAAATGGGCTTACTTTCCTCCCCACATCTTGTTTTCTCTCTTGCTCCTGTCTGCTATGAGGTAAGCAGCTATTCTTTTACCAAGCCCCTACCCCATGCCTTTCTGCCGTGGAGCCAGCCAACTATGGACTGAAACATAAACCAAAATAAACTTTTCCTCTTTTAATTTGCAGGTGTTAGGCACTGTGTCTCAGCGATGATGAAAGTAAGCTTCTGGTACCAGAGAAGTGGATCTTTCCTATCCTGCTACCTGACCACATGGTTCAGATGCTTTTAGTTTTGCCAGAAAGAAATTTCCCACAAAGATAGAGCAGAGGAGAGCTTGGGTGCTGAAAAGATTAGCATAACAAATTACAGCAGGACAAGAGGAAAGATGGCCCATCGGAATGAGAGGAACCAGCCAGTCCCCACCCATCACAGGCTCAAAACTGCAACCTGAAAGACTGCGTATAGAAGGGAGCCACAGGGCACTGTGTGCTTGACAAAGAGAACAGCTGCCTAGGAAATTTGTTTCCTGGGATTCAGTTCATAGGATACAGCCATCCAGGCCCTTGGAGACTTTTGCAGCTTTGATACAAGGAAGGCTGGCTACTGCTCAAACCAGCAGCAGACCCTGGCATGGTGCACATCTGATTGTATAGGCACGCACAGTGCAAGGGCTGTGCAGTCATGGAGGCTTCCACCCAGATTTTGGCTGAAGGCCCGACAGGGCCAAGCATGCCGCTTTGAGAGTGATGCCGAAAGTGCAGTGCAGACCTAGGAAGAAAGTGGCAACAACGTGGAACTTCTGCTGAGGAAAGCCACAAGAGGTGAATAAAACCAGCCCCAAAGAGAAGGTGCGAGTGCTGCAATTACTGGCAATGCCAATAGGGGTGGGCCCACATGAGCTTTTTGGAGTTCACATGTCACTACAGCTTCCCTTGGATGCTGGACACGGAGCTACAAGATTTAATGTTTGCCATATTGGGTACCAATGCTGCTTTGGTCCCATTAATTTGTATGTCTTTATTTCTCCCTTTTGGAATGGGAATGTTTATCCTGTGACATTATATGTTAGCAGAGTTTAAGTTTTTTTTTTTAGAACAGGGATTCATATCTAAGTGTTTACCTTCAGTCTAAGGGGAACCTGTGGATTAGGACTTCTCAGTAATGCTGAAACTGTCAGGACTTTGGCAACTCTCAGAGATGGAATAAATGCATTCAGCATAGAGGAATGGGAATGAATCTTTTGGGGGTCAGGAGCAGGCTGTTATGGCTTTTGGACAGTAAATGGATTATGGGGGCTGACAACTGACTTGCTCTTAGGAGACAGGGTCTGATGTGAAGAGGCAGATCACTGGGCATACGGCCTGCAAAGATTTATCTCCCTCAGCAGTTTCTCCCTTCTCTGCTTCCTGTCTGCCATGAAATGAGCAGCTGTTCTTCTGCATGCCCCTGTACTGTGCCATCCTGCCTTGGAGCCAGCCAACTATGGACTGAAATGTGAGAATAAACTCCTCTTCCCTTAATTTACAGGTGGTGTTTATTCTGTCTCAGCCACAAAGAAAGTAAGATACCTCAAGTGCTTTGAGGGTAACATTAGAAGCAATGAAACGCAAACCCTGCTCAACTGCTGACAGACTGGCTTCATCCCTGTCAGAAGTAAATGCTATTTATCTTAGCAGTCTACAACTCCTCCACACATGGCATATGGTAGTCAGTAGAAAATATACGAGCACTTTGGTGGGAAGTTGAGGCAGGAGGATTCCAACTTTGAGCCCAGCCTGGACAACTATGTGAGACCCTTTCAAAATTAAGAAAAAAAGAAAAGAAAAAAGCGTTGGGGAAGTAGCTGAGTGTGGAGGCCCTGGGTCTAATCTACAGTATGGCCCCTGCAAAAAAGAAAAGAAAAAGGAAAAGCAAAGAAATGAAGGAGGGAAGGGAGTAAAGAAGGAGGGAGAAGAAAGGAAGAAGAAAGAAGAAAGGAAAAGAAAGGAAGGAAGGAAGATGAAATACATTAAGAAAGAAAAATATACAGAAAGACTGACAGACATTACACCTAAAAGCAAGTAAGAAATGGTTGGAATACAATTCATTGTCAATAAATAAAATAATCACAGAACCAGATTCATAAAGGACCCAGATGTTGGAATCATCAGATATAGCGACTCTACAATGGATGCACTAGCACCAAGTTAAAAACAGACAACAGTGCTGAACAGACTGGAAACTTCAACAGAGATACAGAAACTATAAAAAAGAGTCAAATGTAAATACTAGGAATAAAACAATAGCAGAAAATGTAATGTCCCTCTGACAGGTTTATCAACAGACTAGGCATAGAGGAAGAAAGAATCAGTAAAGTCCAAGTAATTATTCAAAATGAAACACAGAGGGGAGAAAACAGGTAAACAACAAGAACAAAGCATTCAACAGCTATGAGACAATATTAAAAGGTCGAATATACATGTAACTGGAGTTCCAGAAGATGAAAAAAGGGAACAAGGCAGAAGAAACACGTGAAGAAACAGTGGCAAAAAATGTTCCAAAATCAATTAAAGGTGACAAAACACAGATCTAAAAATCTGAGCAAACCCAAGTCAAAACAAAAAACAACAACAACAAAAAAAATACCAGATATAATCTGCTAAAAACCAAAAACAGAGCCTCATCTTCTGGAAAACAGAACAAAATCCCCCAGTCCCAGGCCCATAGTCACCATCACCAAAGTCTTCCACCTATCCAATGGATCGTAAGGATTCCCACAAGGGTGTGCAGTACTTGAGCTATTTAAACCATTTTACTCTCTAGTAGATGAAACTATAGAGGTTAATTCTGTGGTGCTGTATTGTGCGGGGTAAGTGGGCTACTGTTAGGCCTCCTGCCAGACCACATACATCCTGGGCCCTGAAGACTAGAGCAGGCAGCACCGAGAAGGCCATACTTCGCAGTCCCTGAGAGGACGCAGCCAGATGCGGCAGCTTCCCCACTTGCCACCACTGACAGTGTGGGGGCCAGTTCCCTTTTAACCACCTTCCCTGCAGTCCCCACATACTCTATTTAGCTCTCAAAGGAGGGATGAATCATCAAGCCAGTGCAGACTCCACCCTCTGAACAAGTTCCACAATCTCAGAAGAGGGTAACTCCAGTGGATTTTCTACCAAAAAGAGGCCCAAAGTTTTAGATCCTGGTTCCTCTCCTGATTTCCCTTAGCTGCTGCCTGCCTCCTTCCTCTGTCCTCCAAGTGTTTCCCAGCCTCTGCAGTCAGCGTTAGTCCCACGCTGGCTACACAGAGTGGGCTCCTCACTTGCTGCAGGTCGGAAAATGTGGTGATTCGGGTTTTCTATAGAGCTGCCCAAAGCTTTATCAACAGATCTGGATTTGGGGAGTCAGGGAAGAGATGACTGCTACTGTGCACACTGTCATCTTCCGAGAGCCAGGACTCAAAAGAAAATGGTACTTAGACTTTTGTCACATACATGAGCTCTGTGTAAATAAATGCTTATATTATACTGAAGATGGAATAAGCATTAGAGCTTCCAACTGTTTATTTTTTTTACTTTTAAGGATTTTTAAACCAAGATCCTTTATATATCTATTTTGGGGGCACTATTACAAGTTCTATGGCAAACCATTGGTATTGTTAGCATTTTATGGTCATTCATTTGGGTTTTTGTGTCTTTTTGAGACAGGGTCTCACTATGTAGTTCAGGTTGGCCTTGAACTCAGCCTCAAACTCACAGCAATCCTCTTGCCTCAGCCTCCGAGTGGTAGGATAATATTTTATGGTCATTGTAAGTACATAAAAATCCTTTTAGTTCCCTTATTCTTCTACTTCCCTTAACTCTGGTATACACCAAAAGTAAGTTTTTACTTTCCTTGTTTTATCATTATAAAAATAAAGTATTTTGCTAGTATGAAAAAAAGGGCTGCTTCTGCAGAGCTGCACTAGGGGCTGACTTTATAATCATCACAACACCCAGACATTCACAGACTTTTGGATCAGTTATTTGGACCTACTTTATTCTTTTTAATAAGAGGATTCTAACTGCTGAAAATAGAAAACTAAAACTATAACTTAGTTAAGCTCTGAAAATAACCGAAATGTCCATCAACGGATGAATAAAGAAGAATGAAATCATGTCTTTGCAGGACAATGACTAGACTTGAGGCTGTGCTAAGAGAAGGACATGACATATCTCATTTTTCTCCTTTATAAGAAACCTAGAATATTAATTAATTAATTAATTAGATAACTGATGGGAAATAAGAATGTAGACATGTTCGAGTTAGAAAAAGGAATCGGGGAGGAGGAAGTAAGGGAGAGAGGAGGACAAACACAGAAAATAACCAAGATCTGTTATATGCACATCCTAGTTCTCCAAGATGAACAACTATCATGTACTGCAAACATATGCTAATTAAAAAAATGACTTGGGGGGAAAATACCTGGGATTGAATCTTGGCTGTGCTGCTTACTAGCTGGGGCAATTTACTTCATTTTTTGATCTGCAGTTTTCTTATCAATAGGGTTGTTGCAAGGATTAGCTAACATAAAATACATGAAAGCACTCAGGATCAAGTCTAGCACACAACAAGCACTCAATAAGTGCAATTATTTTCATTATACCTAGTTAGTTTTTATCTCCTGGATGTATTTCGAGTACCAAAGATGATATTTACTAATGTGACTGGCTTTAAACCAAATTATTTCCACTTGGCATCTCTAGGAAAGGCACTATACTAAAACATAAATTTATTTGCAACATAGCAGATGCTGAATAAAATGTGCTAATGAAAGACTGTCCTATAAAAACTGTATTATTTGATCAACTTTTCTGTTGATCAAAAATTCACTATTTTAACCATCTTAAAGTATACAATTTAGTAGTATTTGGTATATTCATAATGTTGAATAACTGTCAGTGGTATCTAATTCCAGAACATTTTCACCATCTACAAATGAAAATTTATATTCATTAAGCAGTCACTCCTCATTTATCCTTTCTCCTTAGCCCTTGGTGACTATAAATCTGCTTTCTGTTTGTATGATCTTTTTCTAGGCTGGACACTAAATAAATGGAATCATATAATATGTTGCCCTTTTCATCTTTTTTTTTCATTTAGGATAACATTTTCAAAGTTCATATATGTTGTGGCATTTATCAGGACTTCACTTATTTTCATGGCTGAATAATATCCCATTGTATAGATACACCACATTTTGTTTATCCATGCATCAGCTGATGGACATCTAGTTTGCTGCATTTTGGCTATTATGAATAATATTGCCATGAACATTCATGTATTATTTTTTGACAAACATATATTCTCAACTATCTCAGGGATCTGCTTGGAGTAGAGCTGCTGGTTTATAAGGTCATATATGTTTCATATTTTAAAGAACTGCCAAACTATTTTATAGAGCAGCTGCATCTTTTAATTAATACTATGTTTGATTTAAAGTAGAAACACAGGTAGCAAACCCACAAGCTCTGCTCCTGTTTCCTCACTAATCCCATGGCTTCCATGCAGTGCAAATCTTGTCAAGTGACTGACCTCCATGTCCTATGGGTCTACTTCCACAAAATGACAGTGGTCATAACAAACCTACCTTGGTGGGTACTGGGAAGACTAATGTGATTACAGGAGATCTTAATTCTTATGAAGTATTCAAGAAATGTTTACTTTCTCTCTTTTTTTTTGCTTAAGGCTAAAGCAGGAATTTCAGCAAACATACTCTCTTGTGTTAGGGTGTCAAGGTACAGAATCTTCCTTTGATGAACTCCAGGGTGTTGAGTAGTGCATGGTTATCTGCCAACTAAACAGCAGCACATTTCCTTAAACATCAGCCTCAGTTCAGTCTTTGGCACAACAGGATGCCAAACTGAGCATCTGTCTTGACATCACATCTTAGGATGTAAAGGAAGATACCAGCAGTCTCCAAGAAGCATAGTTGGTTTGAAAGATCAATAATTGACAACGAGAGTTCTGTTCATCCTTTCTCCAAACCACAAATATCCATGTACTTTAGACAATATCTAAGTTAGAACCTGCAAAGGCTTTGTTATAAATCTAGGCTGGGATACATAGCTACTGTAAGTAGTGGTTAATTGTGTTCCTACAAAAATGTATATTCAAATTCTAACACTTGATGTCTGTAAATATGACCTAATTTAGATACAGTCTTTACAGATGTAATCAAGTTAAAATGAGGCCAAACTAGATTAGGAAGGGCTCTAAATTCAGTGGCTGGTGTCTTTATAAGGAGACAGAGAGACATGGATGCACACCTGGGAATATGGCTGTGTGAAGAAAACAGAGATGGAGTAATGCAGCCACAGCCAGCACATGCAAGGACTGCAGGCCAGTGCCCAAAGCTGGGAAAGCCTCCCTGGAGCCTTCAAGCAGAACACGGCCCCACCGACACTCTCGTGTGGGGCCTCTGGCCTCCAGAATTGTGAAAGAATAAATTGCTGTTATTTTAAGCCACTCAGTTTGTGATACTTTGTTATGACGGCCCTATCAAACTAATGTGATAGTTTTGCTCAAAACTGAGCCCCCCTACCTGGTGGAGCTGTCAGGAGTGGATCTCCTCCCAAATTCCCAAATGACACTGTGGACACTTTCATAGTAGTCTCAACCTTTTTCCTTTGTCTGCCTCATTTGTGACTCTCCTTTCTATCATCTTAAAATAGGGTGCTGCACTGGTCCTGTGATTCTCATAGTCTCACTACCTCTGAGTAGGTGTGAGTGGGTTACAATGAGGACTCGGGGCTATGGGGTGAGAACATGGTATTGGAGAGATCAATGCTGGGATCATGACCAATTCTGAACAAACTCTGCCCAACTGGCCTGTCACAAAACTGGCAATCAGAGAGGAGGTGGATCAAGGCAAATTCGAGGTCGGCCCTGGAGAAACAACTCAAAGGATATACTGTATTCCCAGATGCATCCTGGTAAGATATAACTCCACCATATAAGTCCCCAGTGCCTGAAAACACACTAATCAGGCTTGGAAATTATACTAAAACAAGATTATATTAAAGCTGATACTGAATAGTCATATCCATGTCTACGTAAAATTGGAAGAGTTATCTCTTCTAGGTTGTCTAAGCAGCTCCTCAAAACACTCAGCCCCACCGTGGCCTGTCACTTGTCAAACATGCATTTTTCCTTTCAGTGGACGGGCTGAGCCCGCCTGTTCGGGCTGTACCCCCAGGGTCTGGGCAGTGCCTGGGCTCCATACGTACTGAAAAGTGAATTAAAGAATACATGGGAGGGAGGGAAGGAGTAGAAGGGAAGAAAGGGAGGAGGGAAGAACAGAGGGAGGGAGGAATGAAGGAAGGGTCTGCTGCCCTGGTCCAAAGGCTCTGTGTTTTAGGCACTGACAAGCACAAGGCATACTCACTATCAAAGAGGATGATCCTGCCGTCCCCGCCGCAGGGCTGGGTGTGATCCCCGAAGCAGACGCTGTTGCACTCGGTGCTGGCTGCCTCCCCGTACCTCCAGTAATCAGGGTTGTTCCCACAGAAGCACGCATAGCCTGACTCCATCCCAGCAAACTGCCACGACAGATAAGTAGCACACAGTGAGTGTTGTCAGCTGAAGGAGCCTGGCAGGGTTGGCCCCAATAATCAGCTTCATCTTCCCAGGCCGCCCTTCCCCTGAGACTTTTCCCTGGTCCCACTCTACCAACACTTGATTCCAAGCTTATGAAGAAGTATATACCACCACACACAATGAATGTGTTTCTCTGTCAATGGGCACCCCTTTTTAGGGTTTGCATTTCTACTGTAGTTAATTAAGTTTTAAGGGAGAGAACCGGGTGTGGCAGCACATGCCTGTAACCCCAGCACTCAGCAGGCTGAGGCAGGAGGATTGCCATAAGTTAGAGGCCACCAGAGCTACAAAGTGAGTTCAAGGCCAACCTGAACTGCATGGTGAGACCCTGTCTCAAAAAGACCAAAAAAAAAAAAAAAAAAGAAAAACAGTTTTAAGGGGAAAAAAATCCCATAAACTTGAAACATTAATAATAACAACAGTTAAACATTTTGTTGATCGTTTACTGTGTTTGGTAGTAAGTGTTTCATAGCAAATCCTCATAGCAAACTTATTAAAGGCTCCACTTAAAGTTTGGATTTCATGTTTTGTGTTAACATACAGTATTATATTTAAGCATCTAGTTTTATGTACAGATTTGTGCAATCACAAGTATAATCAAGGTACAGAATAGCTGTATCATCCCAATAACCTTCATGCTGTTGCTTTACAGCCCCAGCCATAAACCCTGGAAATCACTGATCAGCTTTCTGCTGTTATAGCTCTGTTTTTTTGGAATATGATGTAATAATATAGGACCATCCAGTATGTAACCTTTTAAGACTGACTTTTTTTTTCTCAGCATGTCTTTGAGGTTCATCTAAACTGATGCGGGTAATGATAGCTCATTCCTTTTCATTACTAACAGAGTGCATTACATGAAAACGCCACAATTTATTCATCCATTGCACTGTTTCTGGTTCTAGTCTCCAATGCTATAACCATTTGTATGTAGATTTTTGTGTAAATACAAATTTTCACTTTTCTAGGGAAAGAACTAGTAAAATTGCTGGGTCCTATGGTAAGTACATTTCACTTTCTAAGGAACTGCCAAACTTTTCCAGAATGACTGTCCCATTTCGCATTAGCAAAAACAACATATAAGAGCCTCCGTTGATCTGTCCATGTCCCCACTTGTTATTATCAGAGCATTTTATTTTAGCCATTCCAATAGGAGTGTAATTGTATCTCATTGTGGTTTTGATTTGTACTGCATTAATGGTTTAGGGTGTTGAGAATCATTTAATGTGCTTACTTACCATCACTGTATTCTCTTTGTGAAGTATCCAGGTCTTTTGCCTATTTTTAAATTATCTGGCTTTTTATTATTTGAATTTTTAAAGTTCTTTGGTTATGTGAAGAATTCTTTTGGTAGTTTATTTGGATTGCATTAAATCTGTGTATCAGTTTTGGAAATATAGCCACTTTGACTACATTGGTTCTGCCTATCCAAGAACATTTACATTTTCTGATATCCTCTTCAATGTCCTTTTTCAGAGCACCTTTTTCAGTTTTCTTTGTGGAGGTCTTTCACTTCCTTACTTAAGTTAATTCCTAAGTATTTAATTTTTCTTATTGCTACTGTAAATAGCACTTTTTTCCTAATGTCTTTCTTGGTGGTTTCATTATTGGTGTACAGGAACAATATTGATTTTTGTGTGTTGATTTTGAATCTTGCTACACTACTGGATTTGGTTGTTAATTTTAAGAGTCTTTTGGTGGATTTTGGGGGGGTCTTTTGTATAAAATATCACATCATCTGAAATAATCACTTGACTTCTTCCTTTCCTACACATATCCATTTTATTTCTTTTCCTTGCTTATTGCCCTTGCTAACATTTCAAGTACTATGTTGAAACAGAGTAGGGATAGTGGGCTTTAGAGGGGAAGCTTTTGATTTTTGCCATTTAATATGATGTAGGCAGTGGGTTTGTCATAAATGGCTTTTATCTGATTGAGATAAGGTCCCCTCTATACTTATTTTCTTCAGGGTTAGTAACGTGAAAGAATGTTGGATTTTGTCAAAAGCTTTTTCTGTGTCTATTGAGATGATCATGTCATTGTGTCCTTGCCTCTATTTGTGTGATGTATTATACTTATCGATTTGCATGTGTTCAATTACACTTGAACCCTTGGCTGAAATTGTAAGGTATGATCTTTGGGATGATGTGCTGCATTCTGTTTGCCAGTATTTTATTGAGCATTTTTGCACCTATATAGTCTATAGTTCTCACTTTTGGATGGATCCTTCTGAGTTTAGAATCAGGGTAATGCTGGCTTTTGGGAGTGACTTTGGGAGTACTCTTTCCCTTTTGATTTCACTAAAGACCTTGAGGAGTATTGGTGTTGATCTTCCCTAAAGTTAGTGTAGAATTCATCAATAAATCCATTCAGACCTGGGCTTTTCTTAATTGGTAATTTTTTAAAGTTATTACTGCTTCAATTTCACTGCCTATTATTGAATTATTCAGGGTTTTCATATCTTCTTGGTTCCACTTTGGTAATTCATGTTTATCTAGGAATTTATTTCTTCTGAATTCTTCAATTTATTGGTATATAAGTTTTGTAAAGTAGCTACTCTTTGTATTTTTAGTATTTCTTTGATAACTAGTAATGCTGAGCATCTTTTCTTGTGATTACTGGATATTTGTGTATCTTTTTTGCTGAGATACCTGCTCAAATATTTTGCCTAGTTTTAAACTGAGTTGTCTTATTATTAATCATTAGTGCTCTCTATATTTTAAGTCCTTTTTCAGATATATATTTAGCAAATTTCTCCTAGTCTGTGGCTTGCTTTTTCATTTTCTTAAGACTTACTATTGATTAATCCAGTTTACCCATATTTTCTTTTATGGTTTGTGTTTTGTGTGTTCTATTTAAGAAATTTCTGTCTAATCCAACATCTTAAGGTTTTTGACATGTTTTTCCTAGCTTAGTTTTAGCTCCCTTTTAAATTGGGGCGGTGTGGGTGCTGGAGACCAAACTGATATATATTCAAATTCTTTGCCCATTTTTAAACTAGATTATAGTCTTAGCTCTTACATTTAGGTTTTAATTATTTTTAATTAATTTTTATATATAGTGTGCAATGGGGATCCAGACTCATTGCTGTACGTGTGGATATCCAGTTGTTTCCGTACCTTTTGTTGAAAACTGCCCTGCTCTTGGCATCTTTGTTGAAAAATCAGTTGACCATCAATGTATAGTCGTATTTCTGTACTCTCATTTATATTCTATTCATCCACATGTCCATGTTTTATTCCACTATTAAAAGTACTTTTTTTTTTTGTCTTTTTTGAGACAGGGTCTTGCTATGCAGTTCAGGCTGGCCTTGAGCTTACTTTGTAGACCAGGCTGATCTTGAACTCAAAATAGTCCTCCTGTCTCAGCCTCCCAAGTACTGGGATTATAGGTGGGCACTGCCATGCCCAACTAAGAATACTTTTTAAGTAGTACGACTTAATTTTGGTTGATGTAGGTAAGGATGAAAGTTCATTTTTCTTTGTAAAGAGCCCCAAAGAAATGCTTCTGTTTCTCCAGAAGCATTTATTGAAAATCCATTCCAGCACCGAATTATCCAGCCACCTTTATCAAAACTCAACTGCCCATATAAGTATAGGAACTGAAAAAAATTAGATAGTAAATATTTCACATTGTGGGCCACCTTCTCAACTCAACTTTGTTGTTGTAGCATGAAAATAGCCATAGATAATATGTAAATGCCTAGGCATGGCTATGTGTCAATAAACTTTTATTTATAAAAGAAAAAGGTGGGTGGCAGGATTTGGCCCATGGGCTATGGTTTGCTGACTCAACATCCATGTGACTATTCTTACACCAACACCACTTGCTTTATAGAATGTTGTAGAGGATTGACAACTGGTGGTCAACTTATAAACCCCAGCTGAACTGAGGAAGCATGTGCTGGGTGGTGGAGGCCCACCTGGGGACTGTTGCCAGCAGCATAAGAGGCAGAACTGGAGGAGGAGGAGGCTGTTGGGAGCTGGCAGAAGCTGTAAGGAGCTCTTGGTTCTGTTGGAGGAGCTCGTCATGCTGGCTTTCCAAATGAACTCAACTGTTGTGATCCTCAGGAGCTCAGAACCTTGTTAGCACTGAGAATGGCTTCAGTTTGCTTTGGGGGACCTCTGGTACTCACTCTGAGCATCACTTCCTGGCTCCAGAGGGGAAGAAGGTGTACAGCTCAGTCCCCTGAAGAAGCTTGCTGTATTGGTTTTCCTGATGGGAACTCAGCTGTCTTCATC
This sequence comes from Dinomys branickii, assembly GCA_004027595.1. Classification (NCBI taxonomy): domain Eukaryota; kingdom Metazoa; phylum Chordata; class Mammalia; order Rodentia; family Dinomyidae; genus Dinomys; species Dinomys branickii. The sequence continues at coordinate 23,599 of PVLD010013790.1, read as the reverse complement.
CTTTGAGGAGGTCAGGACCTCACTGTTGCTGAGGATGGCTGTGGTATTTTTTAGGGAAGCTCTGGATCTTAGTTTGCGCATTGCTTCCTGGCTCCAGTGCAGATCTGTCAGCCTGCTGGCACAGATCCTTCATCCCGCTGGCACAGACTTTCTAGATTCCACCACTGACCTTTGGGCCTTCCCAGTGCAGATCCGGAAACAGGCCTGCACAAGATATTGTTATGGGCTCTAGGCCTCCAGGTGGACTCGTGGGAGGTACTGTTATGAGCTCTAGGTTTTCAGCTTGACTCATGCAGGACATTTCTGTGGGATCCAGGCCCTCAGCTAGATTTCTTGGTCTTAGTGTGTGGACAGATTTCCTGAACTCTCTTGTATATCATTCTTTGGGTGACTATTATAAACAATCTTATAAAATATGTGTCCTGTTATATGTAATTCCCCTTGCAAAATATTCCCCAAACCATAACAAATATCTTCAGATCAGACAAGGTAATTCCTCCAAAGTTTACTTTTTCCAAAATTATTTTGGCTATTCTTTTTACCTTTCCATATAAGAAATTATGTAAGGATTAAGGTTCATTTTCCTTCATAAACAACCATACTGTTTCTCTAAGCATTTGTTGAAAATCCCTTCAACAAATTTTAGGATCAGCTGGTCAGTTCCTTTCAAAAACTATGTTATGATTTTGATCAGGATTGCATTGAATCTATAGATCAACTTGAGTTTCCCAAGCTATGACAAAGTTCTATATCTCCATTTATGTATATTTTAATTAATTTTCCCTTGCAATCTTATATAGTTTTCAATATATAACCTAAAATTTTTGATAAATTTATTCCTTTTAAAAAATAGTTATTCTTAATCAGGAAGAAGTTCCCTTCTACTCCAAGTTTGCTGTCTTCTGTCATTAGTGAGTTCTGTGTTTTTTCAAATGCTTTGGCTATATCTTATTTTGAAATAATTTTAAACCTATGCAGAAGGTGCGAGAACAGTAGGAATAACTGCTCTACTCCTTCACCTGGCAACCTCATTCAAGTTGGCAATTGCCTCAGTCATTCCTTATGGAAGAAGGATCCAATCCAGGATCAGAGATGCATTTGCTGTCAATTCTCTTCATTTCCTTCCATCTGGAATAGTTATCAGTTCTTTCTTGATCCCTGTGACAGTAAGGGTTTTTAACTTAATTTTTCTTTTGAGACAAGGTTTTGCTATGCAGTTCAGGCTGACCCTGAACTCACTATGTAGCTGAGGCTGGCCTCCAACTCACAGTGATTTTTCTGCGTCAGCCTCCTGAGTGCTGGGCTTACAGGGCATATAAACTTTTACTCACTAGCAGATGAAGAATTGGGATATTTATGTATCTTGATAATTACTACCATGTCTGGCAACAGTAAGGGTTTTGAAGAATAATGACCAGTCATTTTGTAGAATGTCCTTTGTTATGTATTTACATGTTCTTGCTTCAGAATTAGGTATACACTATGTGTTTTTGGCAGAAAATTACCATAGTGTTCTTATGTTCTTGTCCTAATAGGTTAGTATAATGTCTACTTTTTGTGATAGCACTGGTAATATTAAATTTGGTCACTTGAGTGAGGTAATTATGCCAGTTTTCTCCCCTGAGAATTACTTGTTTTCCCTTTGTAGTTAGTATTTCCTGGGGCAATTCTTCAGGGCATATAAACTTTTACTCACTAGTAGATGAAGAATTGGGATATTTATGCATCTTGACAATTGGTTTCTAAATCAGTTATTACTATGATGGCGACCACATGGTGAATCTCCAAATTCCATCATGTTATTTAGACCTAAAATGTTCCCTACAGGCTCAGGTGTCTGAAAGCTCACTGGGTCGTGGGGCGCTGTCCTCACTAGTGGGCCCACCCACTGATGGGTGCTGTGGCTAAGTGTGCCGTCCGGGTGGGGCCTGGTTTGGGTGGCTGACCATGGATGTGCCCCAGCAGGGTGTGTTCTTGTCCCCGGCTCCCCCCCTCCCGTCTCTCTCTGTCTGTCTGTCTCTGGGCTCCCCCCGTCTCTCTCTCTCTGTCTCTGTCTCTGTCTCTGTCTGCTCCCTGGCTGCCGTGGTTAGGCAGCTCTCCCCTGCCATGCCCTTCCACCTTGCCATTTCTGCCTTAGAGTCAGCCGACCACAGAATGAACCCGAAGCAACTGTGAGTCCAACGAAACTTCTCTACCTTTAAGTTATGGTGTTGACTATTTTGTCTTAGCCATGAGAAAGTGACTAATGTACTTCATTTTTTCTCTGTTTCTTAGCTAGTATTCTCTGAAAAAGAATGTTTTTCTTCTCATTCACCAATATGGATTTATAGTTTCTTATTGTATTTAATGGGGCAAATTTACTGTATTATTATCACTATTTGTTTAGATTAGAAGCTCAAATTACGTCAGATCTGGCTTGTGGGAACTCCTTCAAGGTGCTTTGTGTCCCTGGGGCAACTCTACATCACTGTTTACTTTTCTGTACAAGATGTTTCAGGCTTATTTTGCATTTTCTCAGAACTAGTACTATAATCGGTAATTTTCTCTAAGGAGCTTCTTTGTAGTGGAGAATACTATTTAGAAATTGGATCTGGGTGCTAAGTGTGCTACTCTCTGCTATCAGTATGTCACTCCTCCCAGGCCCTCTACATACACACACACAAAGACACACATACTTGCACATTTTTCTGTATCTCTATCTATCCAAAACCATGCTTTTATACTAATCCAGTCCGTATCCAACACAAGAGCTTTATTCCAGTTTTTGACGTACTCATTCACATGCTCAAAGCCCCTGCAGCACTCAATCGCTCAGGTCATGCTGAGCCACCCGCCTTCCCCAGCCACTTGCCCCAGTGGGCCCTGAACCCTGAAAAGCTACCTCCCTCACTTGGGACTGATTAAGGGGCTTTAGCCAGGAAGGAAGGAATGAAAGGCGAGGAGAAAAGTGGGAGAGAAAGATGGAGGGAAAGAGGGAAGAGAGAAATGTTTTCTGACTTTTCTGATATAACAAACAATAGCATTATTGAACCTTAAAGGTTAAGGAATGAATTTCAGTAAAAAGAATGGACAAGAAGAAAGAAAACATTTTGGATTGGTAAACTGGCTAAGGCCCAGTACTCTATTAAGGAAGTAAACCACTCTGTTGGCTTATTCTCAGATTCTTTGTGGATACAGTGATACCCCTGCTCATAATACACCAGGGCACAAATATATAACTCAATCAGGGGTCAGACAAGGATGCTACTCCGTATTGGAAATTTTCCTCTCAGTCTTTAAACAAAAATGTTGCCTCACCCTCCTGAACCCTAAGCTCACTCCTCTAATTTTTCCTTGGCAGAAAAGTAGAGCTGTATGGTTTGACAGGTTTTTTTAAAATATACACATTTTTAATCGTAAAAATTACCTCAGCAAAACACACTTGGATCTTTAACTTTTTCTACAGTTACAAATCCACAGGGCCATTACCTTGAACCTCTGACTCCGACAGAAACTGATGCAGGTCTGTATGGTAAGTTTGTTGGATGTTTTACTGGTGCCAGTTAGAGGAGGTGGGTTTCCATGATCTTTATAGCAGCCAAGGTTTCCAGGCACTAGAGAGAAAGAAAAAGAAAAACGAGAATTTCACAACATCTGGCTGTGAAACTCCAAGAAGGAAAAGTGATCTGTGCCAGGTACTTTCATGTCAGCCAATATTTTTACTCCTGAGGTACAAATAAATAAATAAATAACAAGCAACAAGCTTTAAAAGGGGAAGCCTCAGCATTCTCTGCTAAACACCACGTTTATGTTTTATTTTGCAGAGTACTGGAGACCCAGATCCCTCTTTAATGAACTCTAAGACATTTCATTTCCATGTCAATATCCATACGGTTTAATATAGAGGAGAATGGGAGAACAGTACCCTAAAAATAGAGAAGTTACAATATGTAAATTGTTTCATAGTCACTGAGGGCAGGAAAAGCCCCCAGAAGCTCATTACCCTATAATTTGTACTCAGACCCCTTGTTTCTTAAAAAATGCCTTAAGTGGGTTTCCCCAAGGTCTCTTGGGGAATGAATTAGTTTCCTATTGCTTCTGGAAAAAATTACCACAAACCTACTGGCTTATAACAACATACATTTATCATCTTCCAGTTCTGAAGGCCAGAAGTACTACATGGATATTACAGGGCTAAAATCAAAGTGTCAGCAGAACTGAGTCCCCCCTTAAGCTCAAGGGAAGAGTCTGTTCCTTGCCTTTTCCGTCTCCTAGAAGCAGCCCATATTCCTTGGCTTGCAGCAATACACCCCTTCTTCTGTCATCGCCTCTTCCCTCCCTCTGCTTCCACTCTCACAGTGCCTTCTCTGACTCAGATCTTCCTGCCTCTTGTTGTTATAAGGACCTGTGATTACACTGTATATGTGGATAGGAGCTCTCCATCTCAAAATCCTGAACCACATCTGAAAAGTTCCTTATGCTATCAAAGACCACATATGCACAGACTCTAGGGTTTATGACAGATATCTTTGGGGGGCATTATTCAACCTATCATGGAGCATATTAGTGTATTCTAACCACACACCAAATGTTTTGGTCTAGTCTAGTTTAAAAAAAAAAAAACAACCTTCTGAGAATAGAGGAGCCCAAATATAGGTAGGTACCAACTGTGATAGACAGCTTTCAAAGATAGATCTCAATTATCCTCCTATCAACTAAATGTTTAACACTCTAATGTAACAAAAAATTATGCCATGTATGGTGGTGCAAACCTGTAATCCCAGCACCTGGGAGGCAAAAACAGGATTGGTGGAAGCTTGAGGCCAGCCTGGACAACACAGTGCATCTGAAGCCAGCCTGAGCTACCAAGTGAGACCCTGTCTCAACAAAACAAAAAACAAAACAATAAAAAACAATAACACACACTTGGTCTCTGCTTCATTCCTGCTCTCAATTCCTTTAAGTTTTCTCTAGGTGATGGGAGCATCTTCTGTTCTAATAAGGCAATTGTTGGTGAGTTCCTGGCTAGCTTCAGGGTGGGTGCCGGTCACCAGAAAGACCATACCATGATTAAAAACTTGGAACTTTCAGCCCCATCTCCCATCCTCTAGGGAAGGGGAAGGAGCTGGAGACTGAGTTAATAAGTGGTTGTTCCTACATGATGAAACCTCCCTAAAAATTCCTGAAAGATGGGGTTCAGAGAGCTTCTCAGTTGGTGAACACGTCCATGTGCTGCAAGTGTCGCGTACTCCACAGGGACAGAAGCTGCTGTGCTCGGGACCCTTCCTGACCTTAAACCCATGTACTTCTTCATCTGGCTGTTCAACTGTTCCTTTAATACATCTTTTATACTAAATTGATAAATGTGTTTTCATGAGTTCTATGAGCCCTGACAGCAAATTATGAAATCCAGGGGAGGTCACAGAAACCCTTGATTTGTAGTCAGGTTTGACAGAAGTATGGAAACCCTAGGGCCCACTACTTGTAACTGATATCTGATATGGACTGCTGTCTTGTGGAACTGCGTCCTTAAGCTGTGAGTCTGTACCAACCACAGGTAGTCAATGTTACAATTTAACTGCAGAATATCCATATGGTGTCTAGAGTTGGAGAACTGGCTGGTTTGGGAAAAACCCATCCATCTGCCAGTTGGTATCAGAAGTGAAGTGTATGAATGTACAGTAGAGAAAATAGTTTTTGTAGTTTTAGTTTTTCTCTTTTACTTCCCCTGCCCCTCATTCATCTGTTGACGCCTCAATCCCCCACATGATGGTATTTTCCATTAGGCCTCTGGGAGATAATCAGGATTAAGTGAGGTCAAGAGGGCTGAGCCCCATGACGGGATCAGTGCCCTTGTAAGAAGAGAAAGAGTTTAGACCTCACTCCCTCTGCCATGTAAGGGTACAGCAAGGAAGTGGCCATCAACAAACCAGAAAGACGGCCCTCACCAGACACTAAATCTGAGGTGACCTTGACCTTGGACTTCCTAGCTTCCAGGACTGTGAAAAATAAATCTTTTATTTAAGCCACTCAGGCCAGTAGAACTTTGTCATAGCTGCCCCAAACTGCCTAAGATGGAGTCCTGCCTCCTATTTCTCATGCTTTGTGGAATCTCTTCCCCTGAGTGTGGCCTGGACGAGTGACTTAATTCTGACCAATAGAATGTGGCAAAGTTGGCGAGATGGCACTCACGTGATTGGGTTACAAAGGTTGTGGCTTCGTCTTGCTAGCAGATTCTCTATTGCCTTCTTGGTCTGTACGTTTTCATGGAGCAATATGCCATGTTTGAGGCCATGTTGCAAAGAACTGAAGGTGGCCTCCAGGCAACATAGCTAAGTTTTTCAGTCCAACAATTCACAAAGCACTGAATCCTACTAAAAATTATATGAGCTAGAAAGTGAGTCTTTCTGCAGTTGAGCATTAAGATGAGACTCCAGTCCTGGCAAACACCTTGATAGCAGCTTTGTGAGAAACTGTGATGCAGAAGACCTTGCTAAATTATACTCAAGATTCTGGACTCACTGAATATGTAAAACAGTGTGTGCTATTTTAGGTCACTAAGTTTTGGGGTAATTGTTACACAGCAAGAGACAACTACTACACTGATATATTCAAGTTATCCTTTTTGAATGAAGAAATGAATTCACTGTGGGTCATGGATAAACCAGCTTTTCTCAACTGGTTTTTCTGATGAGGCAATTCCCAGGGGCTCCTGCATAGCTTCAGGGTGGGGCTTATCACTAGGAAAACCAAGCCACTAGAACATGAAACTTTCCAGCCCATCCCACTAGTTTTCCATTAGTTATTAATTAATTAGTTGTGGGAAATTAATTAATTATATTTCCATAGTCATTAATTCAGGAACCACTCCAATATCCATTGAAGCCCCCTCCCTTTCTCTGATTGGCTCCTCATAACTTATATAACTAAAAATATAAGACATGAATAATATTAGGCACTAGAATCATTTCTAGGTCAATTGAGAGTTACATATTATTCAGTTCCAAAGTGATAGCCACACAGCCTTGGACATATAAATAGCATAGTCCAATTTAATAAATTCTATCTCCACGTTATTCTTTTAAGTATGCAAACATATAAGTGTATATACACATACATACATTTAAAAATTTTCTTCAGCCACCTAGCCAGCTCATTTTAAGTTGGCAGGAAGCACCTCTGCTAACCCAAATATTCACCCTCCCCCTTTACTCTAGTGGTTACCCTTCTCCCTTGCGTCACACATGGTTCAAATATAACAAATGCGGCTCACCACACAAATGTTAAAGTGCATCTTTCGGAAACAAACCAAGTCTCTATAGTAGCAAATGTAAACACAATAGCTCTAAGCAGTAGCAGGCCATTGTTCAGTGGGGTCCTGGCTTGGGAATGTTTGGGTTTTAGAGCTTAAACAATTGCAGAAAAAAGCATTTCTAGTCAGGGACATGATTTAAGCTGAGTTTGTTAAAGGGACCTTACACATGGAAACCTGAGCCATGCATTTAATGGTTCTTAATAAGAATTACTTGATTGTGACCTTCTTGGTCATTTACTCTAATTTGTTGTCTCATTTATTCCACTATGCTCACAAGTAAGCATGTTATTAGGTATTAGTCTGCAGAGAGCCCAGGCATATAATCATAAACATTAAGGGTGGACATAAGCAAGGACATGGGTTGCATTAATGCAGCTGGAACCTGTAAGATCTATTCGCAATTCCGTGAACAAAGCCAGGCAGCTTGCTTCCCAATAGGCAGTGAAGTTCCAAAACACACCACAAAGTAGATCACTGGGATCCGACTATACTCTGCTGTTGTTCTAATGCCTTTGAACATCAACAGTGTGAGGCATCACCCATACTCCCCAAGTCCAACACTGACCAAACGCTGTCCATTCTACCTAAAATATCCCATGCATCTGTCTGTGCCTCTCCACCTGTGCACTGCTGCCTTCCCGGGGAGGCCTCCACCTCCTCACACGCAGACCACTGCGGCTCGCTCTCCTACTCCATCTCTCCTTCTGGCTTACCTGCTTTACTCTAGGTAGCATGGTGCAACCAAAATAACCCTCACAGTACATGCCTGTAAGGAATGACAAGTGTAGAGGACTTAGGCAAGAATGACACTGGCTTTGGCAGGAACAGTAAAGACTGATCGTGACCAGCGACAGGGAAGGGAAGGAGCAGCCGCTGGAGAGGTATGTGAGCCCTGCCTCAGACCCATAAAGCTCCCTGGCTGCCACACAGAATCAAATCCAGACCATCTCACACGGTACACAGGGTCCTACCCCAGCTGTGCTGTTTCTTTTTCCCATCCACACGCCTCTCCTTCTACCCCTGGGTTAACTTCTATACGAAGGCCAAATTGCAGTATATTTGCAAGCTTCTGAGTATACCTTGCTCTCTGGCCTCTGAATTTTTACACCAGCTGTTTCTTCTGCTTAGAACACTCTCCTTAAGCTTAATGCCTACTTAAGATTCAGCTGGAGCTCCACTTTCCACAGAAAGGCCACCACTCTCTCATCCTCTCCCTCCTCCAACACAAAAAAAGAAAGGTACTGTCCCTGGCTGTGCAGTCCTGTAGCAGTCTATACTGAGTTTGATTCCAAATACTTGGGTTTTTGCCTTTCTCCTCAAATAAACCAAAGACAACTTATGGGTGGGACTCTATCTCCCACCAGCCACTGTCTTTCCAGGCCTTGCAGTGGTCACACAGCAGGTGCTCTGTGACTCTGCTGAATGAACAAGTTGCGATCATGGCGTGGGTACAGGTTCTTTCTCAGGCAGTGGAGGAGGCACTGGCAGGAAGAAGTGGAAGGCCGAGCTTATCTGCATAACAGCACCACGTGAGGCTAGTAACGATGCTTACTCTTCTTTGGCTATCTAGAAATATTGTGAATAACTGAATTTTTCTAAGGTTAACATTAAAACTTAAAATTTTTCTTATTTTTCTTGCAGGAAACCTTTCTAAAATGCATTAGATATTTCTTAAATTTAATATAGCTTATGTTACTATAAATTTTTCTTGATGACTTGAAGCCATCAAATGCACTTCACCAAAAAGGTCCAGACTGGTGTGCTTTTCTGTTATTGTTTCTGTCGTTAGTTAATTTGTCTCCTTGTTTGCTGTCTTAGCTTGGGTTGTTGTGTCCTCAGTGGTGGACTATGAGTAAGCTCTTGTCTCTTCTTGTCAATAAGGCCACTAATCCCACAGGAAGCCTCACTCTCACAAACTCACCCAAATCTAGTTATTTCCTAAGGGTCCTCTCTCCAAACACCATACTAGGTTAAGGCTCAACATACAGATTTTGGGGGGCACACAAACATGCAGTCCCAAGCAGTTGCTGTCAAGACTGCTGACACTGTGGAACATTTTAACTGAAAGGAGCCTTAGAGAGCATCCATTTCTTCCTACTGCCAGTGCCCTCGGTCTTTGCCTATTCTCTTCTTAAAATTTGCTACTTTGCAGGCTTAGGACAAACCTATGGAGCTTATTAGAATGAATATATATATGCCAGACAAGGTGACATGTGCTTTTAGCCCCAGCTACTTCGAAGGCTGATGCAGGAGGATCATTTGAGCTTATGAGCTTAATACCAGTCTAGGTAAGATAGCCAGATCCCAGCTTTAAAAAGGAAAAGAAGTTTCTAAAAGACAGAATGTATTTATGCTTCCCTCTTTCTGCCATCCCTACTGTGGCCAGGAGTTGTTTCTACTTGCTTACTTACAAGTACTGGGCAGTATTCTGAAGCACATGGGTGTGACCATCGTGAATCCAGCAGCAACCAGAATTCTGCAGTGAGACAAACCTCAGGGCATATTCTGATCTCTCCATCACGGCCCTTCTAAGCTCGGTTTCATCAATAGTAGAAAAAGGAACAATCCGGGCCTCAAAGAGTTCTTGTGAAAAACTGAGATGATGTAAATAAAATAAATACCACAAGGCTTGGCAGGATGGCACATGCTGAATAAGGGAAGTTTATTATCACTGCATATAATGAGGCTTTCATCATTCACCACATAAACAAGGATAACTTGCTGAGTGATAAAAAAGTAAAATAGCATTGATTCAAAAGAAAAATCAAAAGCAGTCACCTCAGAAAAGGGTTTTTTTTCTGGATATTAAAATATTAAACTCTTTACCTCTGTATCACCTACGGTGCATTTCACACAAGTCATCTTATACAAAGCACTAGCCCATTCAGCATGGCAGGACACATGAGACTACTACTGCTAGACAAAAAAGAAACTACCTTACCCAGGTAAAGCGCCTTTATACAAGGGTATACAAGCTGTATCTGGGAGACAGGGTATACCTGAGGGCCACAAAGTCCTAATTCATGGGTTTTTCCTTGACCCTTTCCTCTCTTCTTATAAGAGGGAGCTAAATGAAAGTGACGCCCTGGGACTCAAGAATAAATTTTTGGTTTTGTGTGTTTTCTTTTTTGCAGTGCTGGGGATCAAACCAGAGCTTCCGGTGCACTATCCAAGTGCTCTACAAGTGAGCTACATCCTGGCCCAAATCTGACTTCCTAAACTCTTGGTCCCTTGATGTTCTGCACAGGAGGGCAGCCACTGACAGACACAGCCTCAGAGGGGTGCCGCTACCCTCTGGCTTGTACCGGAAAGTGCGTCTCCAAGGCTCACCAGAGAAGACTCGTCATATTGTCTTCCAAAGCATTACTGGTCAGATGAGTGGATTTCCAGACCGTGTCCCACCCTGAGCTCTTCCCAGAAGCAGGGAGGAAAAGTCCATTTGAAAAAGGATATTTGTTCTCTCTCTCTCTCTCTTTTTTTTCCCAACTTTCAAGGCCACTTTAAAGTCCTTGTGGCTTGGTCATACATTTTTCTTCTTACCAAAGAGTCATCACTTTCAATTTTTTTTAAAAAAGAATCATCCTGATGTATAAATGGACCCCTTGTTTACCATAGTTGAGACTTCAAAACTCATGATAATTAATTGCAGTAGCTCCCCCTTATCTTCAAGGAATATGTTCTGAGATCCCCCGAAGATGTCTGAAACCACAAACATTACCAAGCTGTACACATACTGATTTTCCCCCTATACAAACATACAGAAATCTAATTCCTTTTCCATCTCGACTAAGCACTTACCACACGTTGCAGTCAACTTCTGCAGTTTGAAGTGTAACAGCACAACTAACACAAATCTCTTTTTCCTTCTTTGTAATCTCACATACTGAAGATTTGTTCTTACCATAGATGTTAGGAACCTCAGCATGAGATTTTTTTTTCTTTATTAAGTTAGGAACTTTCACCTTGTCCCTTAAAGAGACTATATATCTGAAGAGATTTACATCTCTCTCTGTTGCATATCTGAATTGCCAGCCTCATTATTCTTGAGCTTTGTGACCATTATTAAGTAAAATGCGGGTTACTTGAACACAAGATCTGGCACACTGTGACAGTCAATCTGATGACTCAAGTGGCCATATAAGAGTGTAGCACAGACAGTGCGGTTACCCTGGAAAAAGGATGATGCATATCCTAGACAGGAGGGAGTAGGACAATGTAAGTTTTTTCCATGCTACTTAGAAGGGCACACAATTTAAAATTTACGAATTGCGTTGGCTGTGGTGGCACATGCCTATAATCCCAGTACCTGGAAGGCTGAGGCAGGAAGACTGCCACGAGTTCAAGCCTGGGCTTCATAGTGAGTTGAAGGCAGCCTGAACTACATAGCAAGACCCTGTCTCACAAAAACAAAAACAAAACGAAAGAAACCTACAAATTTTATGAATTGTTTATTTGTGGGATCTTTCTTCCTTTTTTCCCACCCTTTTGCAATTTTAGCTTGTTTTTTCCTTAAGAGACAGGGCTTCACTATGTTGCCAAAGGTGCCGCTGTACTCACAGACTCAAGCAATCTTCCTGTCTCAGCCTCCTGGGACTACATCTGTATTCTAAAGCCCCCAGCTCTGTAATTTTTAATATTTTCAGATTATGGTTGGCCATGGGTAACTGAAACTGCAGAAAGTGAAGCTTCAGATGAAGGTGGAGTACTGCATCAACATTCTCTACCAGTGTTCAGAATTCTTCAAGAAAATATTTTCAAGGCAGCTGGGGAGAGATAGTCTTCCATTCAGATTAATCAAATAACTGTTCCTCTTTTACTATCACAAAGAACTGGGAAGCAAATAGGCAGGTTTACTAAACACTGTGCTCATACCTGCAGCTTCATTGTGAAGGTGCTACACACACCTTTATGGTGCCACACATGCCTTCTCTGAGAACCACTTTCTAAGAAACTGTTCCCCAAACTGCTATTAGCAGGAGACAGGCCAAAAGACCTCATTCTCTGGCCACCGGAACTATCAGATTTTCTCTCCCGGAAGGCTGAAATTGGGATCCACTTAATGAAGTGCAGGAATTAGATGTGTACAGACCTGAAAAGATGAAGTTGAGATAGACAAACGTATGTTGAGGTCACATGAGTGAATGAGTGAGCTGACTGCTGGTCCAAAAGGAGAAGAATGGGTACCGCGCAGAGACACGGACATGGGAGCCTATGTCACGCATAAAAACAGTGAGTGCATATGTTTTCTTTCTAGGTTTTTGGAACATGTTGCTTCCACAGATTTGCTACAATCAGTAAAATGTGGTAGATTTCTGAGTTCTGCTGCTTTCACAGCAGCTTTAGCTTCCTCTCTCAGAGAAGCCGGCTACCATTTCAGAGGCCTGAATATGCTGCTGGAAAGAGAGGTCAACAGGAAGGACCAGAAACAATCTTGAATGTCCTGGCTCTAACAAGGCTACCAACTGCATGTAGCCACCTGATCAAGCCCATGTGACAGCAGCAGCAGACTGGCCCAGCTGAAACTCGATCAGGGGTCAGGGATATAGTTCAGCGGCACAAGTGCCTGCCTAGCAAATGCAAGGTCCTGAGTTCGATTAGCTACAAAAAAAAAAAAAAAAAAAAAAAAAAAAAGAAACTCAATCAGCCCACAGAACTGTTTTGTTTTGTTTTTTGTGGTACTGGGGATCGAACTCAGGACCCTGCGCTTGCTAGGCAAGCGCTTATTCCACTGAGCTATATCCCCAGCCCAGCCTACAGAACTGAAAGAAATGATAAACTGCTGTTGGTTTAAGCCAATAGGGTGGCAGTGGCTTATAACATGGCAATAAACAACTGAAACACCTTCCTTGATAAAAAATTAGACCAAATTTAAAAGGAATACACAGCTGTGTCCCTGGGAAAAAGAGCTAAAGAACGCTGTTTGTTGGGGGTTTTCACCCCAGGGACATCACAAATATTCCAGGCAAGGTGCCACTGAATCATCTTTTTATTCTTCCTACTATTTCTTCCTTTAGACATTCCACTCATCATCAAGTCCCATCTTCCTTCTAAATTCCTCTTTGATTTAATGCTTTGTCTTACCTCACTGCTGTCATCTACAGCTCAGACCCTTCTCCCCTGAAGGTAGGAATCTACAACCACCCTCTCCTCCCCAGACTTCTTTCCACCAATCCAGCCTGTAAACAGACACTGGGCTCATCTTCTTAAACTAAGGCTTTTTATTTCGGGTAGATCTACTAGGATAGAAAAGTGGACAGAAAGGGTCCAGGTCAGAATTTAGAGGCCAGAGCTGATTAAATCACCGGATCAGGATCCTTTCTGTCTACTTTCCCACTCCAGGTAGTCTGGCTCCAACCCACAGGCACACCCTTACCATCCCCACTCCTACAAGCCTCTGTCGCTGTGCCCTGACCTGTCCAGTCCTCATTCACCTTTCTCCCAACTTTCACTCAGATTGAAGGGTTATTTCTAAGGTTTATGTATGTTCCTTATAAGCAACTGCTAATGTAAAGATTTTCAGTAAAGTCAATCTTGTGCATCTAAATATTTTTAAGTTATTAGTATATATTATACAACTATGCTCTAGAACATTTTATGTCACTGAGGAAAATGTCCATTTGCTTCAGAAAATCTGCATTTTAATAGAAAATTAAGGGCTGGGGATATAGCTCAGTGGCATAAGTGCCTGCCTGGCAAGCGCATGGTCCTCAGTTCAACCCCTGGTACTGCAAAAACAAAGAAACAAAAAACTTAATAGAAAATTAAATAACATCAACTGAGGAAAAAAAGAACCCAAGTCAGATCTGAAACCATAAAACTACCAATTAAAACAAATGTGGGGCCTCTTGTGTCCCCTCAGTCCAGCACCACACAGGTCCCAGGGAGGACCTGCTGTAGCAGCTGATGCACCACGCCAGTCCCACGATCAGCCAGATACAAAAGGGAAGGACAGAAACAAAAAGCAAATTACTTACAGACTGATTCTAGGAATTAGATGACAGAAACATGCAATGGTGGCCCACGCCCTGGGGAAAACACCCCGCAATACTTGCTGGTACTTTCGTGACTATCGTTAGCCAGGCCCTAGATATGAGGCTGCGTGCATTCTATTCATTTAATCTTCAAAGTAATCCTTTTCCCCAAAAAAATAATCCTTGAAGGCCAGATGCAAACATCAAGGCTCAGAGAAGAGCCCTTCTGCCTAACACTGTCAGGTGCGCAAGGATGAAACTATAGCTAAGCTGAAGCTCACATCCTTTCCACCGCCTTGTGCTCTGTCCCATGGAAAGAGACGACTTCACAGAATCAGGAAAGAAATTAGCGAGCACCTGTTCTGGCCTCCACAGTGCTAGGCGGGGAAAGAATGCTGAAACATGCAGCTCTTCTTAGCAGCTACCAAGCAGAGCCTTGGGGGGACAACTGTACAACCCAACACCCTTCCACAGATAAACTTACAATCCAGTAAAACAAGGAAACCTGCTATGCAAATGCAGCCTCCGGAGAAATCTTTGAGTCCTCTTCTCTAAATTACTCTCTCCTTCACTGAAATTCCAGAGCTACTCCTGTTTCTGCCTGTAAACAGCTTAGTCTAGTTGGGAAAACAAAATTACTCACAGAACTCAAGAATAAACCATATTAAAACAGGATATTGACAAGCCCGATTTAAGTAGTTTAAAAGGGTTCAACTGAATAGAAACATTAAGTAACTATAATTGAAAGACAGACATGTCAAAAAATTACTTTATGTAATTTATATTATTGCATGTTGCTTTCAATGTTGCTATGACTGGAGGAAAGTGGGAGGATCCCTTTCAGTTGTGTAAATAATGCACAAGGCTGTGTCTTTTGAGAGAAGATGAACTCTAACCTGCAGTAGTAAAGCATGGTGTTGGGGTAAGATCCCGAGGCCCGGGCAGAGCTGCTGGTGGAGTGTTCTGTGCAGAAGCTCCACCCCCAGAGAGCCTTTGCCAGCTGAGAACAGCTGGGCAGGGAACACCATAGAGCAGCCCAGCACTCTACAGAGCAGTTCTGCTGTGCAGAAAATGCTTCCTGGATACCACTGCTGCCTCCTTTGCTCCTGGGGCTTGGGATTTTCCATATCCAAAGAATAAAAGAAAAGGACTTAGCGCTAACAGCATGAACTGCAGACTTACTGCCGCCACTGAGTTAATCCTTTGGTTTCCACAATGTCAAAAAGGCAATCTCAATAATTCGCCATACTATCTGAATTTCAAACTTTAATTCCCAAACAATTCACAAAGAAAATTCTGAAGAATGACCTCAGCACTAGCCTGGACCCATCCCAGGGTCCTTGTTTTCAAGGAAATAATGGGAATAGGGATGTACTGAAGGACTAGAAGAAAAAAGGCACTGGTCTGGCTATCAGGAGTCCTAGATTCAGAGTATAATCCTCACCAAATCACTTAATCGTCCAGCCTCAATTTTCTCATCTGAAGACTAAGGGAGAAGAGTGGACATACTGCCTTAGGAGTGTTGAAAAGGTTAATATGAAAAGGTTAAATATAAAAAAATGTGGATATAAGTGCTTGTAACTGATAGGTACTCCACAATAGCTGAAACACGCTAAAAATCAATGCAAACATCAAGATGCAAATAGGGGTTGCAGGAAACAAGACATTTTCTATAACAGAGAGACTGGCTTGACTACCACTGCCTAAGTGCTCTGGACTTTCTACTCAATCTTGTAATGCAGCTTTCAAAACTCTTACTAGGGATCAAAATCAGGAGCTTTCAAATCTTGTTTCTAGGTGCTGCATTTTTTTTTTTAAGGCAAATACTAACATCTGAGAAACAAATCATTTTCAAAAAGGGCAGTATATTATTTAGTCAAAAGGAACTTGAGCCAGTGAGGTCACGAGCTGAGACTGACTTCTGAAATACAGGGCACAAACACTGACTTGCTTGGAATTCATCAGAGAGCGTGTGTCAGCCAGCGCATGTGAACATGGTGGGAACAGTTCTGCTCGCTTTGCCTCCATGCCCTCCCTACTCCTGCCCCATTCAACCCTGACATCTAGAACCTGAATACCTACTTAAAGTATGGTCCTGTAATTCCATCTCCTCAGAAATTTATTAGGAATACAGAATCCCAGGTCCATTCTAGACCTATTGAATCTATAATAAGATCTCAGATGAATGCATGTACCTTAAAATTGAGAAGCCATGCACTAACATCCCACTTCTTCCAGAAGCCCTTTTTAATAACCAGTAGCTCTGGTCTTTTGCCCTGACTAGGCAGATCTCCTCTTCAGTGATCCCAACCTTTTGATCACATTACTACAAAGAGTTTTTCTGGCGGGAACGGTACTGGGGATTGACCATGTGCTAGGCAAGTGCACTACCACTGAGCTACTACATCCCAAACCCTTTTAAAATTTTTTTGAGCATGCCTGTAAGTCCAGCACTTGGGAGGCTGAGGCAGGAGAATCACTATGAGTTCAAGCCCAGGTTAGGCTACATAGTGAGTTCAAGGCCAGCCTAAGCAGCCTAGGCTAGCCTCAAACTTGCCATCCTCCTTCCTCAGCCTCCAGAACAGCTAGATTACAGGTGTGTGCCACCATGCTCGTACTACAGAGTTTTATATGTATTCATCTGTGCACGTGTCTGTCTTCTGTCCTAGACTGAGGGCTCGCCACAGACTGTAGGTCCCACCATCCCTGTATCTCCTATTTTGTAAAAGGTCTTACATATGGTCAGAACTTAGGAAATACAATTTGTCACTTAAAAACTTCTAAATATGTTAAAAGTTCTTGCAATTTGTAACTAACAAATAACTATAAAACTACTTCAATTATAGTTTTAATAACTGAATAACTAATAGCTTTACTCAGTTTAATAACTAAAACATTAATAACTAACTTTAACAACGAATTCAGATGCATGTGAGCTATATATAAAACCAGTATGACTGGGGATGTAGCTCAGTGATACAGCACTTGGCTAGAATGCATAATGCTCTAGGTTTGATCCCCACCACTGCAAAACAAACAAAATATAACAGTTTGGATTAATTGTGTTACATATTTCAATCCAGATACTCTGAATATGACTTTTATATTTTTTAAACATTTAAAATACTATAAAATAATTTTTAAAAAAATATTTTGAGACAGGGTCTTGCTATGTAGTCCAGGATAGACTTGAACTCACTATGAAGCCCAGGCCTCCAACTCTTGGCAGTCCTCCTGTGTCAGCTTCCCAAGTGTTGGGATTACAGGCATTCACCAGCACACCTGGCAAAATTTTCTTTTTAACACAAACTTTTAAACGTACACAAAAGTAGATAAGAATAACGAACCTATTATCCAGCATCAACAAATTTCCACTTTAAAAAAAATTCTTGTTTCATCTATTTCTCTTAGCCCCACTCACCCCGATACTCTTTGAAGAGTTGGATTGTTTTAAAGTCAGAGACATAATGGCATTTCAAACAAATATTTCCTTATGTATCTGCAATTTTAAACATCATTTTATTGTTTTTGGTTTTTAGACAGCGTCTCACTGTGTAGTTCAGGCGGGGCTTGAACTCACTATGTAGCTCAGGCTGGCCTCAAATTCACAGTGAATACTCCTGCCTCAGCCTCCCAAATGCTGAGATTAGAGGCATGTGACACCACGCCCAGTTTATGTCTTTAGTATAGCTAATAAAATTAAGTGATTTCTTAATATAATAATCTGTATTCAAATTTGTTTGAAAAATGAATTTATATAGCTAGATTTGTTGGTGAATGTTTTTTAGCATACAGAAAAATAGCTTTCAGAGATGAGAAGGTAAATCTCTCATGCCCAGTGGGCACCGACCTAATCAGCTATGTGAAAAAGAAAAACAATTAGCTTGAAATGTCATATGCAGACTATTCTCCCACTCACAATTGCATTATTTATTTTTCAAAACCTCGTAAGTCTTTTATAAGGAAGCTATAGGTAAAATAAACTAAAAGCCATGCTAAGGCCCCCCTAAGCAAGTCCCTCAAAACAGCAGAATAAACGGAATAACAATGGTGAAGATGATTATTTAACAAAAGAGAAAATATGCAAAAGATATTAGGCCAAATAATTTCCCCCTCAAAAGCCAAACCAACGGGACTTAGCTTGAGAGTGGGATCTATAGGATGTTAATTTGATGATACTGGAGTTTGATTTTAAAATCTGTATTTTTCCTGAGTGCACTTCTAAGAACTAGGAGTTTCTGAGAAACGTAATGGCAGAAGCCTATAGGTGCAAGTTCAGTTACCTCAGAGTTATTTTCTTTTTAATAGTAAGTTCTGATCCATGCTCTGTAGGTCAATAGCACTGTTCAAATTTCTCTCTGCCTGCTTTTGAATCATACTTCGTCTCTGCCTCCTGCTTGTTGCAGCCCTTCTTGTAACTCATCAAGGGCAGAGATTCCGGTCTCCACACAATGGCCCACCATTCAACCCGATTCTGCTTTGTCCCTCAACATTCATTCCCCCAGCTCCTGCTGGGCCTGTTATATTCAAATGTGAACTTTCCAGGAACTGGATCATGTCACAGGCCCTTTCCTATATGACAAGCTCAGTGCTAATCATGACTAGCAAGCTTTACACAGATGGTATTAGTCATGAAGTCCATGACTGCACATCCAGAAAGAAAGCAAAATTTGTCTAAAATAGGCAAGCTGTATCTCTGTTAAATCCATGAGGCTATCACCAAGATCTTTTGTTGCAAATAGCACAAGTTTTTCCTCAACTATGTTAATCAGACACACCAGAAGCACAATATTCTGCCAGATGCAAGGTCTAAGGTTTGGCTTGACAGGCAGCCCAGTACCCATAAGGTGAATGGAAGGGTTTTCTAAAGAACCAGAGCTAGACACAGCTCATCCTCCATCCCACAGACCGAGTACTTCCGAGTTCGCATTCCCGTCTTCTGCAAGTCTCCCTCCTCACACCAGCTGAGTAAGTATCAAAGGGCCACAAGAAATGAAAACAATACTTAATTTTCCTTTTCTGAGATAGTGAGGGATACCTAGCAAATATTATAAATTAGATATACTTGGTGGCTAGTATGATTTTGCTATAATTTTCCTTTTGGAACCTAGTTTCAATAACCATATGAATCAGCTCCTACTGGTCCAAATTATATCTTAGAAATGCAAATTGAAGATTATCTTTCTGAATAAAAATGCCCAGAATGAAATCCCTCTTCACCATCCCCAAGAGAATGACACAGGCTGGTCGTAAAAGACCATCTTTGTGTAGAACAAATGGACCGAGGAAAATCTGCTTTCCTCTCCCTTGCCCCTTTCTTCTTTGCACAAGTAGAGCCAAATGAGATGTTTTTTCATTTTAAAAATTTGATTAAGCAGACTGAGCAAAAGCCCATTATTCTGGTCTATGTAGTTTTCTCAATCTGGGGACTGAATTAAGGCACGCTCAGGTTGGAGGGATAGTGACGCTGGCCTCGCTGGCAGACAGTGGAGACGCTTCGAAGTCTGAGATAGAAGCAAACACGGGGCCCGCAGCACCGGTCCAGCTGCCCACTCCCTCACCCCTCCACCTACCCCCTTTTTTGTAGTACTGGAAATCAAACCCAGGGCCTCTGAACTGGGCTATATTCCCCGCTGTTTTTAGTTTTATTTTGTGACAGGTTTTTGCTAGGTCACTAACTGTCCAGGCTGGACTCAACTTGTAATCCTCCTGCCTCAGCTGCCCTTTCTTTTCCCTTGAGGCACCAGACTTCAGAGTGCTGCTCTAGGCCAGAGCAAAGAGGTCCTGGTTCCCACATGAATCTCCAAGTCACTCGGTACACAGAAGCCTCTTGATCTGAGGAGTGAGATGAGTGGTGGAGCAAAAAGTAGATTTAAGTAATAAAGAAAAAAATAAGCTAAAAGAATGGTTATGATCGATCCCCAGTACCGAAAAAAAAAAAAAAAAAGAATGGTTATGAGTAAACTGTCCTTTTCTTCAGCTTTAGGAACCGGGCAAGTCTTTTCCTCTGGCACACTTTAAAATATCTGCTAGGGCTGGGTGTAGCTCAGTGGGAGAGCACTCGGTTAGCATGCAAAAGGCCTTCGGTTCAATCCTCGACACTGCAAGATATCATTTTTAAAATATATATTCTTTTCTTTTTTTTTGACAAGGACTTGAGATGTAGTCCAGACTGGCCTTAAACTCATAGCAATCCTCCTGACTCAGCCTCCCAAATGGTGGGATTAGTGGGCATGGGCTACGATGCCAAGCCCTAAAAACATATATATTACAAAATCTACATTAGTAACTTTTTAATACAGTTAGCCCTGTACATTCAAAGCTCTGTATCTATAAGTTCCATATCCACTTTCAACTGACCATACATTAAAAATATTTGATAGGAAAAATTTAAAAAGCCCTGCATATATAGTGAACCTATGCAGACTATTTTTCTTCTCAGTATTCCCTAAACAATACTATATGACAACTATTTATACAGCATTTATAGTCTATTAGGTATTACCAGTAATTAAGACACAACTTAAA
This sequence comes from Dinomys branickii, assembly GCA_004027595.1. Taxonomy (NCBI): domain Eukaryota; kingdom Metazoa; phylum Chordata; class Mammalia; order Rodentia; family Dinomyidae; genus Dinomys; species Dinomys branickii. The sequence goes on along the minus strand of PVLD010013790.1, from coordinate 2,806 downwards.
ACGTACAGGAAAATGTGCAAAGGTTCAATGCAAACACTATTCCATTTTACACAAAGGACTTGAGCATCCTCAGATTTTGGTGCCAACAGGGATCCTGGAACAGATCCCTCTCGGATAACAATTGATAACTGTAGTATCAGACTAGATTTTAGTTTCCACTCTTTAAAGCTTCCCTAAAACTTCCCCACAATATTTTCTACCTTGTTTTAAAGTATCTTTGTAAGAGTCCCTCTACCTCATATACTCCCTGAGGGCCGGGTGTCTTTTTGCCTTTTTATCTTGCACACAATAAGCACTGAATACAGAAGTGAATGAAACCGAAACCAGATCTCCTGGTGGAACCCTGAAGAAACTGGATTGCTTATTATCATTTAAAACAGTGTTCTTTGTGCTAATGTGGGTAAAAGAACTATCATGGGCTATATGGTATTTAACAAGTTATTTACCAAGTATGTTTTCATGGGACCTCTTCAAAGCTGAGACTAAATAGTCTTAGTTTTACTGTGCTGAAAGAAGTTCATTCCAAAAAATTTATTCCCAAAATGTTTGAAAAAGTTATAAAACACATTTCCTCCCCTGCTAGCCTGCTATGGAGCTATTGCTCTCTCGCGCTATGAAAGAATCAGCATGAGGAAATTAACTGGAAGTAGGAATTTCACTTGCCTTACCCATCACCCACGAAATGGGGTACAAAAGAAACAAGTACTGGAGTTTCCCAAAAGCCTCAACAAAAGAACTGAAAACCCTCAGACCAATGGCTTCTCCCTGCACCTACTCATGAAATCACTGGGCCCGAACTGCCTGACCTCTGGCGAGGACCTCCACAGTGCACTTAGTGCTCAGGTCCTGTAAACCATCAGATAAGCATGAGTCTTACTCTGACAAGCAGGAATCTCGCAGTACTTCCAGTACACCCCGTCCTCATGCTCTGCCACGTAGCACCAGGGGCTTACATCTCCATCTGGGTTTCTGTTGGGGACAAGAACACAATCAATGACATTGCTAATGTTTAAGTAAGTAGCTCACTGCTTTTCAGTTTTACGGCACAGGAACTTGTTCAAGTTTGGTGTTATTTCTAATGATTGGTATGTGTCTCAGTGGTGTCTCTTACCAAGAAGGACAACATGGTAATGCTATGAGAACAAATCTTTCCACTCTGACGTGCCCTTCAGAGCCTGGGGAGAAGTGAGCAGAGGTGGAAACCAATTCACTATGCTACGATGAGGATCACTGAGACACTCATGCCAGATGTTTGGCCACTGAATTTGAACATGGAAATCCAGACAGATGAACATAGGTGCTTTCAACACTGCTGATGAGACTGTGAACCAGTACAAACATCCAGGATGGCAGTGGGTAATAGCAGCCAAAGACCCCCAAAAGATATAAATTCTTTTCTCGGTAATTTCCTCTTTAAGAATTTACCCTAAGGAAATCATTACTTATAAAGATGTTTAACAAAGTATTGTTATGATCTAAAGATGTTGGAAATAGCAAATACCTAGTAAAAGGACTAATTAGACAAACATGGAATATCCACAAAAGGGAATTCTACAGCTAATGAAAATGTGTTGTAGAGGCTCTGTCTTATTAATATGGAAATATTCGTAATGTCTTACTGTTTTACTTTTTTCTGGTTTATTTTTTAAATTTATTTTTAGTAGTACATGTTTGCAGTACATAATGATTACATTCATTGTGGGGAATTGGTACATGATATAGCATTAAAAAGTAATATTTTGCTTTTTAAAGACAGTTATAAAACCATGGATGACACAATCTCATGTTTTGAAAAAATGTATTCAGGAAAGGACATATGCTAAATTTTAAAATTATTTATTTCTAGCTGATGAAATTATTGGTGACTTCAACTTTTTTCTTTCCTGGTATTACTTCCTCAAGTGAATATTTACACTTGTGTGATTTTAAAACAATAAAGTAGAAAATGGCCACACTTCCAAAACTGTTATATAGATTTAATGCAATTCTGATCAAAATTCTAATAGCATATCTCACAGAATTAGAAAAAACAATCCTAATATTCACTTGGAACCAGAAGAGATCTAGATAGCAAAGGCAATTCAGGTAACAATCCCTGACTCAAATTATACTATAAAGCTACTGTGATTAAAAACAGCATAGTACTGGCAAAAAAAAGACCCAAAGATCAATGGAACAGATTAGAAGATACAGAAACAACTTCAGATATACTCAGCTACCTTATCTTTGACAAATGTGCCAAACACCTTCCCTGAAAGAAAGAAAGCCTCTTTAATAAATAGTACTGGAAAAACTGGCTCTACACATGCTGAAGATTAAAATTGGACCCATATCTTTCACCATGCACTAAAGTAAATTCAAAATGGATCAAATACCTAAATATTAAAACAGAAACATTAAATCTGCTGGAGGATAGATTAGGTAAAATTCTTGAAGACATTGGTGTAGGCAAAGACTTTATGAATAAAACCCCAATCGCACAGGAACTATCACAAAGAATCAACAACTGGGATCTCATTAAAAAGCTTTTACAGAGGCAATGGTGGTTGGGAACTGTGGTCAAATCCAGTGTGAGGATGAGAGGTTGCAACACCCAGGAGTCCCCAGTCTGCAGCAACCTTCCTAATCAGCACCAGGAGGCAAGGTGGAGCCAGAGCAGCCAGTACACATCCTACCACACCCAGCTCTATGCCTGCCTCGAGGCTGTGGCCTCCTGCCTCTCCACTCTGTGGGCGGCTGCCAGTGGGGAGCGGTGGGGTGCATCGGCACCCACATCAGAGCCACAGCAACTCCCAGGGATCCAGCC